>JAIPRK010000850.1:0-124730 GCA_025469195.1 Chaitophorus viminalis | reverse complement strand
TGTGTGTGTGTGTGTGTGTGTGTGTGTGTGTGTGTGTGTGTGTGTGTGTGTGTGTGTGTGTGTGTGTGTGTGTGTGTGTGTGTGTGTGTGTGTGTGTGTGTGTATGTGTGTGTGTGTGTGTGTGTGTGTATCAGTTTATCAAAACAAAGCATGCATGGCTGGTATGGACTGAATTAGAAATGTGCAGTTCACTTTGATATGACAAAAATAAACGTAATTTATTATTAATAGTTTTACGATCGGTATAGTGAATGCCCTTAATGGAATTGATTGTGCTGTTGTATTATTGTCGAATCAAACATAAGTTTGAGTACGATAGACAAAATACATTTATATTTTTTAAAACTATTGAAAATAAAAACGTCAGACCACCTCTTTATTTGACTATTAACTTTGTACTTGTAAAACGACCGCAATTATTTATATTTTTTGGTCCGCTTACCAATTTATACTTGTATGAAGCTAAAGGTACAAGATATTAGATGCTTCTGTTTCCTGTGAACTTAAATGACTTTATAGTCTTAATTATCTCATAGAAACTAGTGAGTTCATTACTAGTAAATAGTAATCAGCACGGTGAAATATGTATTACCCGAGGATAAAAACATTGACAACCAGTAACTTCCTGAACCGAGTGAGGTACCTGGAATATCAGGATATGCAATGAAAAACACCAAGCTTTATAACGTCAAAATATGTAGCTGGGAACGACGAGTACACAGCGTTGACTTGAGAAATGGGTACATGTCAAAATGTTAATCACTAAGTTGTAGTAAGGGGACAGAGCCCTTGTACCTTTGCTTTTGAAGAAAAATATTCTGTATGAAAGAGGTGTGTGGATTAGTTAATTATTCATAAATATGAACGATAACTATAGTAATATATCTAATTTCCTTAAACTAATAGGAAATTGGTTTGATTTTTAATTGGAAATATGAAATGCCTATTGTTTTTACGTGCTAATTTCATTAAAATATTCTAAAAATTATGTCTAATGTCTACAAAATGCTAGTAAATTATTCAATAATATAGATTGTATATAAATACTCAGTAAATGTTTGAAGTTAATATGATAACGACTGAAACAACAATCAAATAACTTATAGTGTAGTCTAATTTTTGCACTTTTTACACAATTTTTTTCATTAATTTGGAAAACTTTTAAGAAATATAAAAAATGAATTTCGGGTTCCAGTTAGTCAACAATTCTTATCACAAAAGGTGTAATATATTGAATCATTTTTGTATATCAAATCAATCCTTCTAGTCGAAATCGTGCACAGATATATAATACATCATGATAAAATCAATAATATACTCCTTGTTCCACTCAAAATCTAAAATTGTTAGTTTACGTTAGGTTGGTTTACGTCATCGGGCTGAATGACGATCATTGAAGCATACACGTCAACGTAATACACGTATCGGGACATGTCGACAAAACTTTCCTGCCGAAAATTCCGACAATTTGAACAGAACAAAACTTACAGTTTAGTTTCTTCGCATGGCAGTATATGCTGGAAATATTCAATCCAAATCTTAAAATGTGAGTTTGATGTTTCAAAAACAACTACATAAATTAAACTTGAACCGTTAATTCGAAATTAGAGTGTTCGATGCACGAACCACTCGAACATTTTCATAGAAAACGCATTACTATTATTAGTTTATTACAATAATAATAATATGATGATCGTTATTAATAATATAATATATATATTGTTATATTATTGTGTTTTTCATGTTGGTCGTCGACTTGACACTATTTAATTCTATTCATAATTTCTTATAGCGGTGCGCTGCTATATCGAATGCACAACACGGCCGTTTATGTGTATTGTTGTTGTTGTTATAACAATTTACAGATGGAAAATGTTTACTATTCGACAATAAAAGGGCAGCCGAACCCGATAAAATATTAATAACTTATACGTCTTTATATTTCACGTGGTTATACTTACACGTTGAAGTTGTACGTTACGTATATGCTGCACAAGGGAACGAAATATCCGACAACAGGTGGTGTAACAATCAACACACGGTATGTACACAAAGACGTGCCGTTAATTAATTTAAAAATAAAACACGACCAAACGCCAACATTTCATCTAACCGTGTAAAACGAAAAAGAAATAAAAATTTGTCATTTTATGAACCAGCATTTTATTTTCATAAATGAAAATGCCCGAGGCTGTTGATGGAGTTTGATAATTCGTGATTTTACGCGTTTTTTTTAAGTTTGCATGAAATATATAATTTTTTTATGTATTTCATTGACGGTTAGTTGCTATAACCGATTAGATATTTTATTAAGACTTTCACAAACATAAAATAAAAACTGCAACCCATCAACGGATTAACTTCTACCATACATAAGAAATGTTTTCAAATAATCAGGTTTACAAAATTGATATTTTGTCACATTTCTAAAGCTGTAGAACTAAATGTAAAACTTTTAATTTTAAATTAGGAAAAAAACACATTATTTAACTATGTTGGCCAAAAATAAAAATAATCATCTTTGTTATTTTTACATTTGTTTAGTCGAAAGTCGATAATGCATTAGTTTATTTATTTCACTCGACCAGCACGGTTGAATTTTTTTAAATCATTAAAGTAATTTAAAACAGTTTCGTGCATATAATTTTTCAAAGTTTTCATTCATAATAGAGTTTAAATACTTTTTTGTCTTCATAGTTTTTAATATTTATTGTGCAAAATAGTGTAGTTTTTAATAATTATTTTCGATAAAATCCATCAAGCACCACCGTCGTTATAAAGACAAAATTGACAACAATACTGAACATACTAAATTTGTATCAAATTATTTGTCCTTGTGGAAAATAAGTTTATGGACAATTTTTGGTGATATAAGATTTAATTATTCAAATATTATCATTATAGTTGAATTACTTTGAATAGTTTAGTAAGTAGTAGCTAATCGGTTTTAAACTAGTTATATTTACGTACAGAATTGAATTCAGGAACTGAAATATTTTTTCGCAGTATGATTTTGCAAATCATTTTTTTTTCACCCGAATTCAATACTGAAATGATGGAAAGAACGATTATGTCGTCATATGCAAAATATTTATTTTTGATTATATTATTTTTCCCCTTATAAGTCTTATAAGTATAATTTATCAATTAATAGGCGCGTAAAAATATCATATAGTCATATGATCAGACTGGCGATCGTTCATTCTACCTTTCGTGGATTAGGCCTATAGTTGCTGGGGAAACCACGTTAAAAAAAATGCACTGCGTGTAATACCTCATGTTGTCGGAACTGATCGTTTCCGAAACAGCTAAGATGGTGTGGAAACTTACACACATTGTCGGCTAAATGATACGATAAAATTCGTCCAACTAGACAACATTTCCTATCAGAAACTTCCCATATATATTCGTGACGATCGCATTCGTCTGGTAAAAATCGTGTACGCAGCCACAATAATACAAACCTCTAACCCAACTAAACCAATTGCTGAGTTATCGTATCACCATACATAATAACAAAATGTGTACTTGATACTAATAGATAATATACAAATAAATGCTTATAGACGTAAGAACAATAGAAAAATAGTCTGATGTGTTGAGAGAAAAATATCTTAGGAATATATCTTGTGACATGGTCCAGGTGACGAATGAAAAAGTATTACAAATTATTGTTCGTGGTTAACGGCGGTAACACCAAAGTAAGAATATGGTTTGTTTTACCTTTTAATATTTGAGTAGATTTCTATCGAATTAACTTGTGTGCCGCGCTTACGTTTTCACATGTTATAGAGATTAACACAATTATAATATTACATTTTTTAGTCTATACCAGCGTTTCCCAAACCATGGGCCGTGACTCGCGGTTACGATTAAGGTTATTTTAGCCATAAATTTATAAATGATTAAGTTATATTTTATTTGATACCTCTACAGTCCGTACTCTATAATCTATATTGTATAATAATAATGTGAAGTCTATAATACTATTATATTGTTATTTTATTACGATTATGGTATATTTCTTTTTAGCAGAGGGTCACGTATACTTATACGTACTTATATACTACTATATCGTACTTATACGAGAAATTGAATTTTTATAATGGACAGTAATTAGTCGTATAAATTCCGAATGCTTATTAAATCCGTATTAAATCGATATTCAGTAGAGTAATCACTACGTCCTGCAGGGTCGACCCTCTGCTCACTGCGGCTGTTACGAGCGTGTCGGTTTATAAAATATATCGGTTCATCTATATACGGAATATATAGTATGTATATTTGTAATTATTACTGTTTTACGAGCTACAAAAACTTTGGAGTTTCGTGCGAAAATGATTTTCATCGCTTAAAAAATAAATTCAATATAAACGACGGTGGCGACGGGGTGCCCGTCTGTCAACGCTTGCGTTTTCGCCTCGTTAATAATAATTAGACGAAAAAGAAAAACGTCATTTCTTCCCGGTAGATAAACGCAAAAGGCGGGTGATGACGCGCGCAATCTAAACCTCACGCACCCGTGCTGGTGATGTATATTAAAACATTATATAATTTACTTCGGAAAATCACAAACAATGTTGACGTGAAGAGAGCATCGAGAACACATCTCCGTACAAGTGATTAAAATTCTATAGAGAATTGTAGATGTTATAGAAGATTAAGTATCTAAGTGAGGAGCAAATCAAAATTAAAGTATTGATTCGGTTAGACCAATAAATCGAGTCATAAATCTCGCGGAAGTGTTAGGATAAATTTTTGTTAGGAATAAGTATTAGGCGACGTCCCAAACTTAAAATGAATAAGCTGAACCACTGATTTTCATTGTTTGGGCAGTGAATATTTTTATATAATTTTTTTTTTTTTTATGTCAGCGTTCCTATTGTCTTACCGGTTTTCACCGATGTTTAATGCATATGCTACAAAATTGTTCTTCTATTGTTGTTGGGCAGACCCGTATGGCTGGTATATGCGGCACAAAAAATTAATTTTCAGAAAAAAAAACAAAATTGAACTCTTCGGAAGTTTACCGCACTAAAGGATATACCGGCTTTATTTATTTTTTCCTTTCATTCTAGAGTATTTTTTAAAATTTTTAAATGTTTCGCGACGATGGCAACGAATTTTTAGAGGATTTGTTAAGAAGGTAAAATTGCAAAACAATGCCACGAGGCTTACCACTTGTGTTTACTACGAGTTCGTCGAATCCGTTTTCGGAAATGATTCTTTCCATGCGTGGTCGAGAAGATGTACAAGAACAGTTAACTTTGGGGCTAAAGGAAAAAAGAAAAATGAATAACGGCGCCGGAAGGCTGTGAGAGGTAGCTGTTTTATACGGTTACGCGATGCGTTAATAATAATGTTACGATAATATTAATATTTTTCACCGTACACCGACGGCAGTGAAGAGCACAAGACGATGAAAACTTTAATTTTCTTCCCCGTACACGGAGCAGTAGCGTCGGGCCCGGCAATACTTAACTGACCACAGAACATCGTAAACAACACGGCAACGACGGTGGTGTTTCGTTTTTCTTTTTTCCGTTATTATTTTATTTATCCTTCCACCCCCCATTATTGTTGTACGGTATCCTCGGTCACGATCCTCGTCCTTCCACCCCCCCTCCCCCACGAATCCGAAGCACGCTTATCTTACACGTTTTACGGGTTTTTTTTCCTGCCGTTTTGTTTTGACATTTTTATATTTTTTTTATCTCACCGTCGTCGCTCGTCTCCACCGGGCCAACGGTTCATTTACGAAGCACAGCCGAGTTACTTAAATTTTAATCAAAAACTTTCGAGTGCACGTCCACTACCGTCACATGGAAAATACATAAGTTCCGTTTATTTTATTCATTCATTCGTAAATATAATAATAAACGCGCAGTCGTTGTATTTATTGTCAACGTAATCGTGTCCGCGCGTATTACATTATACGCCATAACGTTTCATCGAATTTTTAATGAATCGCCAGAATTTGTTTTTATTTTTACTATCATTATTATTATTATAATATGTAATTTACAGTAGAGTACGCATAACGCAAACGCCATCACCTGCGCGGTAAATGCAGTAGCGCCGTATATAAATATGAAACATTATTTTTTTTTAGCAAATAGGTAATTTTTTTGTATATTATTATTATTATTATTATACAATACGCATGCACAAATTCTTACATTCGTATACACCTTTGAAAAAAATGTATTAGTTTTCTACAATCGATTGCCGTCGATGAGTGGTGGCGGGGCCAACGCGGTACTAATGACAAAATAAAGCGAGAGCGCACTACGCTTTTTGCATCATTATTTATATTCCGAATTTTACTACAAATTGCTAAAGTTTTTTTGACACAAACTTATATACAAATATATATATATATATATATATATATATATATATAAACATATTATTTATACGTATGCATACCCCGTGCGTATACATTCCGGGTTATTAATTCAACATGTCAGAGGAGAGAAAACTTCGTGGACACTGATTTTCGCCAAGTGTAATTACGAATTATTGTTAAAGTTGTATTATGATGTTATTATAATAATGCATTATTATTATTACGATACAACAACTTGCAGTCGCATTGTTATACGCAAAACGATTCGAACAAACTATTGTATACCTAAGACGAGAAAGTTACGGTTACTGTCATTTGACGCGACGAGTGTCTTGTTATTATAACATATACGTGCAAAGCCACCACTACGATATTATAATATTATATAGTGTCGTTCTATGTCATTTAATCGTGGTGGTCGTAAAAGAGGGATAAAAAAATATAACCGTTTGACTGTTATTGTCGATTATAGTTTATCCTATGATAATTATACGGGGATCGATGAAAAATTATCCACTTCAGTTTCTCCGCTCCTATAATATCATGACGTACAATAGTGCGAACGCGATAATATTATTTTGTGAACAGATCAGATCAGAATTGGTACAGTGAAATCTCTATTGATTAACACCTCTTAAAAGGATACACTTTTAAAATTCTCAGGAAAATAATAATAAGTACAAAATAAACATTATAACCTTTCAATAGGGGGCATGCACGTGACAGTGGACAGGGATACTAAAAACCATTACCGAAATTAAAAATAAATCAACTTAAATAAAATGTGAGCCATCCAAAATGTTTAAATGATAAAAATATAGTACGCTATGTTTATTTATCTATTATACATATCTCGTTTTTACATTGTTATATGTAATACTAAGTAAACATATTTACATTTTACATAAATAAATAATAAATATATTACAGCATAAAAACCACTAACTTTTTATAAATAATACTGATTGAAATGTGTGTACGGTGGATAATTACAGTAACTCATTTTTTACTTCATAATATTCTCTATACAGCCTTTATACAGATATTAGTTGACATATCTCGTTCTGCATGACTGTCCACTATTTTACAGTTTTCGCTGTATTATAACGCTGTATGCGTTTTATTCATCGGACAGATTTTACCTCTCTTCCTCCAGCGGACCGTACGTCTTATATAAAACAGTTTCAAGTTTAAGTCGTCTTTGAGGGACTTACACTATGCATTTGTATTGCCGTGCCGAAGTACTGTATGTGTATAAGAGGTACACGATTTATGGGATTCTGGCACAGTCACTGAATCCTGTCAGACGGAACGAGTTGGGATTATATTTTCTCGTTTGCCGGCTATTAATTGAAAATTGACGTGCCTCTCTCAAGGATTACCGGCCGATCCCACGGGAACTGATCCCAAGTAATATCGGGCGTGAATCATAGTAGACGTGCGTCCAACTTAAATATTCAATGAAATCTTGAGACGGTCAGACTTTAATAAAGTCATCGTCGTGTACTCATGTATTCAAAGTTCATGGAGAGGTCAGGTTATAATTACCATCAGTTCATTAGAATATAGGTGTTACTATGTACAAACTGTTGTGCATATTATTTTGAAAAAAAAAAATAATAATAAAATCAACCGTATGCCGATACCATACACCACACCCGCCGAAGTGAATTGTACGTCGATTGTTTTTGTAATAGATAGGCACTGTTCACAAATATAATATGACAACGAAAAAAAAAATCTTTTATTTTCCTCCGCAATCCCGTCGCACATAATGATACTTCTATGTGCGCCCTTATCTGCTACACTGATCAAGATGGAAATGGACCTCGACTCTGCTGCATGTCATTAAATCTGCAATGCGGACACCGCATCCTTTCTCTTTTCCGCAATAGCAGCCAACCACATATTTTCCCCGTGTCGAATCACAAGGGTTTCCGATGGTTTTTATCGCGTGTTCACACACCGCACAAACGTATAATTACTGCAAGGTATAGCCGAATTTATTCGTCTTTGATATTTAAGTCGGCAAAAACGGTCTAGTTTTACTACCATCAAAAAGGCCCGTATATTTACTATATGGTCCTGATGAACGATATGATACTCATTTCATCTAGATAATAATATATATTTTCGGCATGTGCCTCGAAACCCGCTCTCTAGTGTTCACGTATATCATATTATCAGGAGCGACGTACAGACTCGTTTCATACGATCATCATCGTTTGGTATTATTTTCATCTTGCGGTAAATTACTATAAGTTACCCAAACATAATATACGTATTTGATGGTGGATAGGTGCTCGTACATTTTTTTATTGTAATTTTTTTTCCTATTTCACACACTTTCGGATTAATCAATATAAAGGAATTAAAATGTTCACCACGTACTCTGAAACTTTAACGCGATTACAGTACACAATATATGTATTGTATTACGTAACGAATAACGATATCGTAGCATAATGTGATATATAGCTTTCAAGACTTTTTCACGATTCGAAAAATTGTGTACGTACATGTTTCCGAATGTACGACGTGTATTAAACAGTGTATTTCAGTTATAGATTTTTGATTTTTTTTTTTTTTTATATTATTACATTCATTCATACGGTCGCGCACGTATGCATACAACAGCACAGCTGCTGTGGTTTGAATCCGGGATCTCGAGCGAACGTGACACAATACGCATATAATTATTGCGTTGTTCTGCTCCTAAAGCAAGTGTGAAGTGGTTGCAAAAACACGTGGGCGACGATTTACTTTTTTCTACTTATATTTATTCAATTTTAAGAGAGACGTAAAATATTATTTACTGCATTCGTCATAACGATCGTCGAACGTCGGATGTCCCGGAATGAGATTTCAATATTCAAATTGCTTGGGAATCTTTGCACAAGGCATTGTGTTCAGTTGCGTGGTGAAAAAGTTTTTAATACGACTAGGATTCATGGTTGATGTTTGGCACGATTTAATTTACCGGTATTTTATAAGTGTTGTTAATATTTACTGTCTTATTACATTTGGATGCTGAAATAAATATGGATTATAATCATAAAATCTCAAAATATACATTTATATAAAATATTAAGCGACAATATTTTATTCCATCTTTATGAAATAAGTGGAGCCTATATATTATGCTGTGCATCGATGTTCGAAAAATGTTCATCACCGTGCTGGTACATTTATACCGTGTATAAAATGACTATTTCCCCCGAATATAATTTTAAGTATTCGTCAGGTCTGTACGCTGAGGGAGTAACGGGATTCAACCGTCCCCGTTCAATTTTCTTGAGGAAGTATGGAATATTCGTACAATATGAGGTGCAAATTGCATTTATAGGTAATATCCTAGACTACTTCCGAAAAATAATATAATAATAATAATACATGGCTGCAGTATCTAATTGCCTATAACCGCAGTATTATCAATAATTGTATTTAATAATTGTTTTTGACGTAATTTATTTGTTGACGTTGATGGGCGTAAAATTGCATCCTGAAGCAAACGCGGGACGATAAACAATACGTCTTAATCCCCTTAAGGCGAGGGTTTGAATTTTTGTGTTTTTATTTTTTGCCCCTCCAATCATAACAATGCGTCTTGCGTAACTGTGATCGGCGTTTGTCTGGAGTCATTACAGACGGGAAATGATAAAATTATTTTTTTTTCTCCGCACAAACGTATACCACTCTCGGCTGTATATGGCATACTTCCTATATATTGTATGCGAATAGCAGATTCCGCCGTATTGGAATGTAAAACGTTGGAAATTATTGCGCAGTCAGCTGCTATTATACGGCTTCGTTCTTGCTATTATACCTCCGCTAAACCGATAAATCCATCACGTGTGGATTCCAAGGGATATAATACTCCGAAATCAGAACGGAAAAGATTTATACGCCGATTGGATACATAGGATTTCCCATAGTATTTTATCGAACTACAACCACTGCTGTTGTTCCGCAGGCACGGGTGCGAAACCATCACGAATAGGATTCAACGAGCCAATAAGTGATTTATAACTGCATCATATTATTAGGCACTATGATATACAGGTGAAACAAAGGGAAGTACATCGTTCAAACAATAATTATGATTATTAATACAATAAAGTGTAGAGAACATTATATTTATTACGGTAGTCTTTCGATGTTACGTATGTAATGATCATGTCACCCATCGGTTCAGATGTGCACGGAGAAGACGAAAATAAATGTATAAATTATAAAATATATATCCTCGTAATTAAAGTATACAAAAGTAGGTATACGCGTTGATTTAACGAAAATACAACAAAGATAATTTTTTTTAGAAATCTGAGGATTTATATAGGAGTAATAACTCAAACGAGGCTTATATCATATTATACATAGTACGTGCGTTTGCTGTACAAATAATTTGTAGATAATTTTTAGTAATAATAACACATTGAGTATAGGCACTGACGATATTGTTGACTATTTTAAGATAATGATATCTTTGCTTTATTTACAATTGAACCGATATACAGGAAGATTGTATTCGATACCATCTGGACATCAAAACTCTAAACGAATTTATCGAATTATTTTCCAAACAAAACGCCTATTAAAACATATTTCATCCGTTGAATCTATACAACATGTAAAGGATTAGATGAATAATATGCCGATTATGATGAATATCACTTAATGTTTTCAATTAGACTGATAGACATTTCCTTTGATAATATCCTAATAATGGCATTAAATAAATTATTTTATTACAAATATGGGTATTCACAAAAATTATACTTAGGGAGATATTTAAACCATCCAAATTAAATAATGATATATTTATAAAAAATGTAATTTTAATTTAGTATTTATTTTAAAGGGTTGAATATTTTAATGCAAGAGATTTCTTGATAACCTATATGATGATAATGATCGTCATTGATCCTTATTATTGTACAGTGTATAGAATGATTTACTTTTAAACCGTTCTTGTATGAACGTACATAATTAGACAAATATGAAACGGTATAAATCCAATTTGAATTTCTATTCCGTGTTGTAACTATAGTTTTTTTTTTTTTACTTTATATTTTTCACTGTAAAATATTATAATATTACAGCACAAACGTGATTACAAATTGAAGTTCATCCAGTTCGTTTCAGAAACGTGCACGAACCAAATATACGACAAAATATATACACACATGCATTATATTCGTGTACATTGGCCATGAAAAATGTAACCATAGTAACAATGGCTTTAATCATTTTCGGGTGAATTTGTATTTTGAATGCATATATTATTATACTACTGCGAGTTCTGCACTTGTTCATATAATTAATATTATTATTTAGTCTGATGAAGTTCAATAAAATAAATCTCGAATTATAGTACAATTTTTTTTTTCGTTCTTTCACACGATATAACTTTTACCAAACAAAAACTTGTTTTGTCATAGCTTTCAAGTTAATGTACATTCACTAATATCTACTACAAAATGGCACATCGTAAAAAACTGCTTTTCTCCAATATTTGAGTGATATAATATGGTTTACACTAATATTAAATATTTTTATTTTCTTTTTCATATTTGTTTCCTTCTATTAATAATTTGATACACTTGAAGAAAATAGTAAAATACTCCAGGCCTATTTTGTATTCGATAATGCACTTTTAGATAATCGAATAATATTTTAAGTATAATTATTTATTTATTATATACATACATATATATATATATATATATATATATATATATTCATTTCAAAAATAATTATTCGGATTTGAAAACGTATAAAGTTGTTTCATACTGGTTTATCATTATTATTCAATATACATTCCTTCATTTATAAACAAATAATTTATTATAAATCATCCATGCTTATATTATATTATAGAATAACAAAATGCATGATTACTTACTATTAAAGTTTCAAAAATACTATCCTCAGGCAGTTTGCTATAATATGCATACCGTAATACTACATTAAACCGTCGTATCTCTCTCTCTATCACCATGTTTTCAAATATATAAGGTTTCTCATCGAGTTCATTTTTGTAAAAGCTTTTTCCGAGTCCTCGTTATATAATGTAGACAAATATTTAAATATGGATTCTAATACAATTTGTAAAACTGAAACCAACCACAATTTATTATACCCGGCCGAGTTAGACGTTACCTCATACAGTGTTTCCCATGAGGATTTACTCTTTGCAATATACATCCTGACTACCGTAATAATAAGGATGGTCAAATTGACGCAAGACGAACGACTAAATTTAAAAATTGTATCATTTATAAAAAGGAGTTCACTGATCACATAACAAATGATGTTAAATAGTTGTTATCCTATTATTCTATAAATCAAAAATGATTGACAGTAACTAAATTTCATTACAATTTTAGATAAGGAAATAAGTCAGTTGTGTAATACACATTCACATTTTCCAAAAATTACATTATTTCCCAAAATTTCCCAAAATAGGGAATTTTATTTATTTATTTTTATTTTACACAAGTATAACATCAGATATTTGGATGGATTTTTAATATTTTTAATATAGGCAAATTATTAAGATATAACATATTCACCTAAAGGCTAAAATATTGTATTATTTTTTATACTGAAATATTAAGATATTATATCTAAAAATAAAATAATGTACCTACATATTATTTGAGATTATTTTTATTAAACGATTAATTATCGCAACCACTACCATATAGATATTATAATACATGAACGATATTTTCTTGCTCCATGGTATGAATGACATGTATACTGGTCGTTTGATAATATTACAATGTTGTATTTTAGAACCAGTTTTACTTTTTCTTTTGATGACTGGTTAATAAAGTTCATCAAATATAAGTATCGTAATATGATAATCAAATGTATAAAATTCGGCAACTAACAAAAACGGCCAATTCTGCCTTTCCCTTCAATGCGATTGTATTTTTCCAAACCGCTGATGGAAAACATTACATAAATACGTATGCAAACGCTTGAAATTATAATATATTATATACATAGACGTATGTGTTTGTACTTTCAAAAAATAAACAGTTTCTGCATCCTGAATGCGAGAACGCGCTGTGCAATATTTTATTCGAGGATTGATCAAAAACGTGATGGTGGTAGGCGCAGTGAAAAAAAAAACGGGTAATATATCGTTGTTATTTCTATCGTAAGAGTTAAAGAAAAACGTTGATAGCTATATTTCTATGAATCTACCGTAAGTCACTCGTTTCGTCCACTTCAACGCAGGACATTTGTCTTATGAATTTACGCATCAACAAACATTGTATAACGAAATAATCGCATTCAATACGTATGGAATACGTATAGGTACGCATTACGTTACAGGTTATTGTTGAGAAGAAAAATATTTATTTATTTTCTATCAATATTAAGTTAATATATACAACGTGCGTATATTATCTTACCGTTCTTGTTTTATATTTCCGTTTGGCATACGTGTTTAACAGTGTATTAACTTTGTATTCTTCATAAGTGTCAATTACGTTTTTAAAAACTTTTTCGTTTACCGTAAAACTAATTTGCACTGAGCGACATTAGACTATTTTTTGAAATTCATTTTTTATCAGAAAATCCGTGGATCGGCGGAATAAATTTATTGATATAAATAAATATGTAAATACAAGAAGACATTGATTTCCCGTCGTGATAGATGTTTTTTTTTACCAGTGACATGGCAGTGCACATCAATGCGTATCACTGTGTCTCTGAGTATACGTTCATGTTCCCGAAATTATACGCCGGTGGTGGCATGTTATATTGCCAGAGGGAGTCAGATCGCAGAAAAGAAAGACCATATACACTTTAATCCTTAAGGGCACGCATATAAATCATCTGCGGAACTATTCAAATAAAAACACACGTTTTTGGCGCGTTTGCGTTGGACCGACACAATATTATAACATCCCAAATATTTCAAAATCTTACTTTTATCTTTATTGCTATTAGTGATGGGAATTATTCGAGTACTCGAGTATTCTAAGGGTTTTACCGGAAATAATTTGACTATTCCACGTAAACGAATAATTTTCGTTCGGTATTATATTATAGTATCGATGATGAATACTGATAATCTAGTATTCGATTATTCAAATAGTTGAATTATTTATGATACAACTCTTCGAATTCGAATACTCGAATAGTTTCCATCACTAATTGCTATCTGTAATATGACAATCACAGTGATCATTTGTAAAAAAAACATATTATTATATTCACTATTATTATTAACAACTATTATTATATCAACATTCAAAATGGATGAACTACGTGGAGTCCTCCGGATCAATTTATTTTATTTGTTCGAACCGACCATTCGAGTAATATCGATTAATATTATGATGCAAAGCTTATATACTCCATATATTATAGGTGTAGGATTTCAATAGTTTTCCATACGTAAAGTGTACCATGTAGTCCATGTCAGTGCTATGTCTTCAAGATATTATTCACTCCCGAAATTGATAGCTGACCTTTTGCATAGGTCTTTCCAAGACCTGAAAAGACAAAATGATGCATAAACTAAAACCATATATCCATCAATTTTGGATACATAGGCTTGTAGAAAGAATGATGAAAACAATAATTGTAATGGAAGATCCTTGTTTTGTTAGTTTCATTTCAGGAATGTATATAATTAGTACAAACATATCTTACAGACATTTATTTTATTTTATAAGACATGATAGTAAATATTTATGAATAAAATAAAGTGTACATATTATTATAATAAATAATGTTCTGTGAGAATTATTTTGAATTTTTATATTCCACCAAAAGACCACATCTGTGTATCGTTTCTATTATTATAGCTATCGCGGTCGTCACATTGTATGTGATAATTGTCCAAAAACACTGCTGTATATGGGAAAAATCGAAAACGGTCGTCGTAAACTGTGTGCGCGACAGCACCCTCTAAAGACTTCAGAAAGTTTTTATTATTCCACGAAGAACACGATAATATCGGTCGACACCAGATGCGGAAAGAATTCGTAGCCAGTTGTCGAGTGCTTCAGAGTTCTTTTGCGCACGCGTGCATGCGTGTGAGTGTGTATTTGTGTGTGTGTGTGTGTGTAATGGTTTAGGAGACACATACACAATACATATACACACATAAACGGAGACAGTGGGTGGGCATAGCTGGTTGGGGCGTGGCAGCGGATGGGGATGAAAGCACCGAATTGACGCTTGTTGCGAAACCGTAGTCTCAATGAGTTATCGGGCGTATGGCCAAAATCCAATAAAACCCATATAACGATTTCCCGGCCGTCCGTTATTGTTTCCGGTGGCAGCTGATAAATTATTATTATTAGTGCCGGTGAAAGGCGAAGAAGAGCGGTGGCAGCGGCCCCGCAGCAGATGTGCTTGATGGCACCTCGTGTTCGACATTACACTAAAACACGGTCGATCATCTAAATTTTTTTTTCCTTCTCTCCTCTCGTCTCGTTCCTCTATTCTTTCTCGGTCTCTTACCACCGTTCCGTCTATCGTTTCCCAACTTAACGTCCTTAGTCTCACGGGCTATTGCATTCCTGTCATCTCACCATGTTATCCCCCTTCCCCCGTCAAGAAAGCTCTATCCCAGGCACGGCCTTGGGTATCATACACACGGTGTGATGCAATTTTAGCTACAATAGTTTTAATATTACATTAGATACAAATAAATCAACAATAAAATCACTGACTGACCATATTAAACAAAATAATATTCTTGAATAAGTAAAAATTATGTAAAATAAAGTATGGCTAATATTTTCATTGAATTTTTATGAGTGGACCATCAGATAAATATAGTATGACCATTCAGAAAATAATTAATTTTTTTAAAAAAACCTGTTTCATTTAGAATGTAAAAGAATGTTTTAATAACAATATTGTAACGCATACTTGTTCATGAATAATGTATATCGTACGGCATACACCACAAGTCTACCACATATATGGTTAAACTGTCACCTAGAATTATCTACTTAAAATTTCCACCCAACACAAACGCACCATTTGGACGTACCTTAAGTCAGCCTTGGTTCTATTTTTTTCCGTTTCTCAGCAAGTTAGGCAGATTACGACATATTGTCGAAACGTGTTATTTTCATTTTCATAACTTTCCGGCTATCAAACAATTTATAAAAACGGGTAAATATAAATGGAATTTCTTTGATAACAAGTTTACTTAGATCGTTCATTCTCTATTTTTCTTTCAAATCTAGAGTGCGATAAAGTAAGTAGTTAAATAATGTAACCACATGTGCTGTAAACGTGAAACAAAATATAACCTTACTCGGTAATCAGTGACAAAATACATAATGATATAGTTTTTTTTTATTTTTATTTTTTATTTTTGTGTCTGTGATCACGTCATTTCACTAAAATTTTTTTTAAAAGCCCATAAAACTCAAATTTGTATAAAATGTGTCAAAATTACGATAATTCGCAAGTTATTTTGTAGATAAAAATTCATAAAATTTGATCTCTTCATACTTAAGGTTCAAAATCTTAACACTAGGTTATCCATAAGCTACTCTTCAAAAATCTTTAAAAAAATTTCTACTTGACTAAGAGAAAAAAAATTTATGACCGTTTGAAATTTTAACTATTACGAAATCGCATAAAATAGCCATTTGTCCTCAAACGATTTTAAATATTTGTAATAATTCGAAAAGTATAAGTCGCAGAAACTTGAAATTTTTACCAATTGTTAAGATTGGTATTTCTTTTATGTCATATATTTTTCAAAATATTATAATTATTTTTAAGCTATTTATAGGCATTTGAAATATTCGAATTTTTTACATTTTTTTTTTATAATCGGTGGTAAAAAAAATTGGCTAGTAAAAAATAATTAAAAATTTAATAGAAGATTCCACACAAGTAGTTTTTATTGTCATTCAAATATTATGAAAATCCATAAGCACAATTTTTTTTTAAGCGTTTGAACAACGAATATTGACATAAAATTACATGTAAAATATAAAATAATATATAAAATTCTAGATTGACAAATCATATCGGTTTTTGAAATTTGCTCTAACTTAAAAACGAAAAACCATAGCAACTTGAAATTTTCACTAAATCTTTATATTGGCATTCTCTATACATATTTAAGTTTTCAAAGTATTTTGACTTATTTTGACTTATTTATAGACAATTTATATTTTCAATTTTTGTAAGTTTTTTTTTGAAATATCAATAAAATTTATTTGACTATCCGAAAACTTTTGAAAATTTAATACAATATTTATTATATGTTATACTAATTGTAACTAAAAATATCGAGATCGTTTCGCTTAATTTTTTTTTTATAAGCCCATCAAATTAAAATTTGTATAAAATATGTTAAAATCACAATAATTTGCAAGTTATTTTGTAGTTGAAAATCCATAAAATGTTTTCTGTTTATAACTAAGATTCAAAATTTTAACCCTAGATTATCCATAAGCTACTCTTCATAAATCTATAAAAAAAAAGTTCTACTGGACTTAAAAAAAAAATGTTATGAATGTTTGAAATTTAAATTTTTACGAAATTGCATACTATTGCATTATATTTCAATTTAAATATAAAATACTATATTATTATATACACATTTTTGACAAACATATTAACTCCGTTCAGAATCGTTATTCGAATACAATGATATCTATCATTGCATTCAAATTTAACAAATCCATTGTAATAATGACCTATCCTATAAATGAGGTGCACTCCACCCCCAACTGTACAGCAAAGCGAGGCCCATCTGTTTTTTTTATTTTTAGTTTATGGTCCAAAAATATCCGAATCATATAACATTTGATATGAAAAACACTTAATAAGAATAACGTTATTCAATGTTATTTCACTGTGAACGTACATTCAATCTTTAACCTATCAATTGAATATTTTTTTATTTTTTTTTTTTAAAAATTCAGTTTTGTAATATATTTTATGTTTGAGAAATCACACTTTTCTAAATTCGGTAATGATTATATTATATTTTACGCATTTACAGGTCAGGTTCGTTTGTTCTGAACAGATCATTTTGTTTCGGAGTCCACGGTCGTAGTTTTTTCTTTTTTATAAACTACAAACAAACCGCATCAACGAATAGCATGAACAGAGCGAATGGAAATATTAAATAATTTCCCTGATAAAAAGAGAAAAAATCCGAAACCAGGTCAACATTTCTTTGAAAATGATAAAAACGAATGCAATGTTTTAATAATTATTTTAATCCAGGTATACAAGAGCTATATTTACTATTTACTTTGGTTATAAGCGAAGTTATGATGTTTAAATAATAATTGATATTATTTTACTTTTTTTCTACCGACAAACTTTTTATTTTTATAGAAAGGCTACACTATACATAAATGTACCCCTATATTTTTTCTCCGCCATTCCGTGAATCGACATGACGCTCGCCAATGATGCCACTACGTTAGTAATTCTGAGTTAACATAATAATATAATTATTGTTGCATTGTTGTTTGTGGTATTTTATTTACACGGTTTTTAATGTAAACAAACCAAACTCGCATTTTATTACCAGATAAATTTTTCTATACAACAGTGGCAAACCCGTGGCAGCGTTGGTTGGTGTATCGGAAGAATTATGTGTTTTTTGTCTGCAGATTAGTAGTTTCAAATACGTAGTTTTGGATTGTAATAATATGACAACTTTGTTAATAACTGGATCACGGGGTCACCCATCAAGAAACTAGTGACGTCTAAATATAACAGTGGTTAATCATCACAGCAGTATACTATAATCCAACCTGATTATTTAATCACTTGATTAAATATTTATGTTGAGATCAAATATTCATGGAACATCTTAATAACATAAAGAAAAGTTTTATGACTAAAATGTTACGTAAATTATTAATTTAATTGCAAATACGATATTACTAACTGCGTACTACATTATGCCGATTCATGCTATTCACGTTTCGTAATTGAAACATTTTAATTAGAGAAAATGTGCACATTATGGAAGTTTCGAAAAAGTCACTAAGTATTTAAAAATAAGAACTAACTCTGTCATGATAGAAAATTAATAATAAATAAATATTAGGCACTCGGCGCATCTTGAAAGTTTAATTCCATACATTTCTAATGATTATCATATGAATTGTAAAATCAGTTGAAATTAATAAACATGATAATTATCAATAACGATTATAAATACACGTTGAATGTTAAAGGTTTACCAATTTAAATGACTAATCTTTTATCATTGCTTCTTGTCTGATTGAAAAAATCAAGAGGAGTACAAACTCACAAAGCAAAAGATAATATATCAAACATTTTACGAAGTTCAATATAAGAGGTAGATTTTTGCTAATAATTGTATATTTGTATCAAAATTATGACAAATTTTTTAAATCTATTTTTCGTAACTATATTAATTTAGTATTTTACATCTTATACAGTCTAAACTTTATTAAAAATTAATAAATAAATATTTATTTTAAAACACAATATAAATGTCAAAATGGATTTATTATAATACTTTTCTATAGAATTTAAAGTTATTTTCAATAATTTAATAGAATCAATATACCTATTAAGGTTTTATATGAAACTATATTATAATTTTTTAAGATTATTATAAATCAAATGAATGGTATATACTTTTATATTTTGTCTATAAATTAATTTTAATCATGCAATATTTTATATTACATTATTAAAATAGTTTCACCAAGCGGTATGGCCCAGGGTTCATACAAGTGGAACTTGTATCTATCTGGTGTATTGATGAAGTCATTTTTTGAGTTTATCAATAGTTTTTCTAATAATTAAGAAAATAATAGAAATAGAAAAACTAGAATACAATATTGGTTATTTGATTCTTACTTAGGTCGCCATGCCAAATCGAAATATTTAATGAGTACTTTATAATATCCATAATTATAAAATCAAAACAAAATTAACATAAAATATCACCAAGGTAAATGTATAACCAGTGAGTGGAAAAAAATTTATACATCTAGCCTAGAACCCTAATGGCCATTTTCTTTAAAAATACAAATTTAGAAAAATACTTTCTTATTTCATACCTAGAGTACATCTAAACTTATTCTGAAAATGTAAACTCGCTAGCTATCATGGTTTGGGTTGAACGTTGAATCAATCAGTCAGTTAAACAATATTCTTTTATACATAGTATATATAGATAAAATAATATTGTATTATTTCACGATCTCGTAAACACAGTCATTCGATAAATCATTCCAATCTGCCCAGTCACAGTATTGCGTGTTGTATAATATCATACGCTTGTAAAAAATAAATTAAAATATTATTATAGCCACGGAAGAGAAAAATAAATTCAATTTCATTAAAATGAACCAAGATCCTTGTGTTTAATTAAATGCATGCACGACCTACATACGTGCGGATTCGATTGCGGTGTACTTTAGGTTATTGAATCGTTACGCTGATGATGTTCTAGTGCAGAAAATGTCGTGCCAATAATATAACGTGATACACAAGCGTACGCCATGTGCATGGTAAAATGCGCTTTTGCGATTCTCACTGCAGCCATATTATTATTATGTTGGCCGATAAATCCTACGCGACAGCTAAAACAATATTATTATGTCGACTGCAGGTAAATTTGTCATTCGTCGCATCCGACCGCCGTTGGACCGGGCCCAAGTGCACGTGTACACGTGTTTTTCTCACCCCGTATCGTTCGCATCGGCCGTCGTGGTATAAGTCGCGCGTCGAAACCGCTGACACCGTGATATTTCTCGCGTGTATTATTCCGAATACGTTCGGTCCATACACATATAATAATAATAATATAATATACATTTACGCGTGAGTGTGTGTGTGTGTATGTGCGTGCAAACGACTCGAGATAATGTCCACCACGTACACCGTGTTACTATATCCCGTCATTCGACCTCCTCCCGCGCACATCACTAGAAGAGACCCGTGACCCGGATGCGGACGAGCCGGGCGTGCAGTTCGCCACGGAGCACGGACCGGGGTTGTTTTTTTCCCTCCCCTATTTCCACATTACCCGTCACGCCACCGTCCTTCTAAATCTAACCGAAATCCACTCTCTCTCCTTTCAAATCTCTTGACGTTTTCTCCTCGTGCTGCACGTCCGCAAGTCCTTTCTTGTTTGTACACGAGCGTGCGAGTGTGTGCAAGCGTGCGTATGCGCTTGTGTGTGCGTTTGTGCGTGTATGTTTGTGTGTGTGTGTGTGTGTGTGTATATTCGTTTGTAGCAGAGACAGAGCGAAGGCAAGTGAGGAAGTCTAGCGACGATGAAGATGACCACGACGACGGCGATTTCGTATTCCGACCGCAACGATTTACTTTAGAGCTGAGCACACCGACAATAGCTACAAATAAACCTGCTGCGAGGACGACCCCCGGGCAGCGAGATACACCTCTGCCCCGATACTCCACCACTCATGGACACCACTCCCATCCACGCAGAGCTCCAGATTTTCGTCCTTTATTTCCTCTCTCTCTCTCTCTCTCTCTCATTACTCGATCCACATCACATCCTTCACCCGAGTCGTCCGCTAGCGTTATTATTTCTCTCTGATCAGCACACCGAAAACGTTCATCCAAAACTCTGATGACCTTCACAGTCTCCTGCTCGTATGACGACGACGTGCGCTTTGCTCGGCCGCGACCATTGTTCAAATATTATCTTTGACTTGACCCACAAACGTGCACTTTTTCCGTACTCATTCGTCCACCGTATACTTGTGCGCAAATGGACTATGGTACGTCATAATACACCGCGTACGTGATGGCAGCGCTCTATCCGAAATCACCCAGTAATCCACTCTATGGGACAGGTTCCATTACATTTCTTCTCGCGGGCCATTTTACGGGGATAACGAAGCCATACCCTCCCCCCCCCGAAAATAAAATGTAAAGTGTTGATAAATAAGCAACGGTGTTTACATCTTAACATTGAGTAAACATAAGTACGTAATACTGATTAAATATGACTTCATTGATAAACATTAATATTTAATGATAATTGATAGATTATGTTTAATAGTGTATTTAGGTATGCATATTTATATTTTTTTATCAGATCCACATTGACCTGGAATAAAACTCTCACTTTGCGTCTGATACATTTCGGTATTGACAATTACACTGATCCGATGGTGGCGGTAGTCGAAAAGGTCGATCTCTTAGCTAAGAAATGTTTTCGCACTCACACCATTACCGTGGTTTCCGACGATACCGTTCCGAGCGCATATACAGTAAGTTTAACCGAAAAATATTTATTATTGGATTCCTGTTCAGGGACAAGTAAAATGAATGTTGATGCACAAACACGGAAATTAATATTATACCATAGCAGCATACATTGGTATCTTATTACGTTTAGATTCTGAACGGAGTGATGAATGTATTGATTTTACAATGATGTGTGTCTATTTTTTTTTTTTTGTTCTAAAAATTATTTGATTTCTTTTATTTCGTCAAGGAAAACCATTAATAAATTAAGGAATAACGGGCATTTTTGTGCAAAACCACTTGCTGTAAAATATATATGCCACTTTTTGTCAAATAAGTATATTTCATAATCATAGAAAAATCTGTTGTAAATATATAAGATATTTTATATTAGCATATAAGCATATTTAAATTGTATACAAATCATCTCCGTAATAGAATAGTTTTTCATATTATACTTCATATGCAATGATACCCATCATTGCATTTAGATTTGAAACATCCATTTTTAATGATTAATCCTGTGAACGAGATCCATTCCACCACCTACTATACAGCAGAGCGTGTCCCTATCTGGTTATTTTTTTATAATATTAGTTTTCGTTGAATCTTGAACAAACTATATCTATTCTTGCTTAGAAATGCTTAGAAAACTGGTGCCCGCAGCCGAGGCTCTTCAAAGCGAAGTCGGAAAATCACGTATAAACTAATTTACTAGAAGCAAATAAATCACATTCGGAATTTACTATTCTCTACAAACGCGGCAGTGCACATGTACAATAATAATTATTATTCCATTTTTATATTAATATTATGTTTGAATATGAATGTTATTGTTATCATACATGAGATATGTTACTCCATCATACCTAATGTAATATACTTTTAAAAGATCGGCTTTCGGTTCGTGTTATAATAGTCACATGCGTATCAACGATATTATTACTACTCTAACTAGTATTACTATTGTACGATATCCATATTCGTGACAAGGGCCTAGCCGACCACAAAACCGAACACGTTAAACAAATTCAATATTTTAATGTCACCAGTGCATTTGATATACACGGTGAATATCGTGTGCAATAAATATATATAATAAATCAACTCGATTGACGTAAATAAATGTTTAATACATCAGTACTGCATATATAACATAATAAAATAATATACCATGTTATGTGCGCATCGAGTTTTTCTTTTACATTATGACATACGTATTCGAAAAATACGTGAACTATTCAACGGTAAATACATGTAATTTAAAAATTCGAAGTAAAATAATGGAAATTAACAACATTTATGCTTAGACTAAAAATGAATATTTATTACGACGGATATCGAATTAAAATAATAATACCTTATAGTACACGAGTTTTTCACAATACAAACAATTTTGAATACAAATGTGGTTTTATTTCACTATATACCAGTGTCCAGTATGTATTTCACAGCGATCAAAAAAATAAACAATTTAAACTAGTTTTGTGTTTTTAACCATGCAAATTTAATAACATTTATTATATATACTAAGTAGGTTTTTTTTCAGACAGATAACGAAAATATCCATCGTTATACTGCTTATGAACTGATAAAAGAGTGTAGAAAATGGTTTATGAATTATTATTATCGATTATTTATTATAATAATATTGTATGGGAAACTATTATAAAATACAAAAACAAAATTTACTTAGAAAGTGAAGTTTTGTGCACCATCGCCACAGTTTTTAAACTTTTAATAAAATCCCAAACTCTTAAACTTTCACCAAAAAATAAAATGTATCCCCCGTCTAGTAAACCTTACAGATATACATTAAATATAAGTATGTGGTTTTAAAAATAAATGTCTTGTGTTCCAGATATTGCATTTTTAGTACAACGCATAACTTCACTATCTTTTTCGCGTAAAATAAATTATTTATATACCACATAGTTAAGTGAACCTTTTCCTTTCGACGCATGCGCTGAGCAAATTTTAATTGAGTTGGAAACCGAACTAATGAATAATTTTTAACGTCAACTTGAATCGTAATCGCACACGTGTATGGTCGTTTTGTGATATACGATTTACGCGTGCTAATAAAATAATAATAATAATAATAGTATAAAATGTATCGGGAGTTCGATCGCAATTCAAAAACAATACACCGAATGTAATTACGAGTGGTATTGCAAATCGCGTGTCTGACAGGTTCGATCTATTTTCGGTATCAGTATAATCGTAATTTGAAAGCTGCAAATGTTGACCGTGGCGGCAACGGAATGTGAACGACCAACGGTTAGGCGAGTAGTCTAATCGTATGAAAAATAAAAAATAAATATAAATATAAAACTCGAAGCTCACGGCCGTTCGTTAAACGAGCCTATCCCTGGCGACCCGAAAAAAATAAATAAAAATAAAAAACCGAATAAAACTGACGTTGATTGACATGGATTACTTAAACGCAGACATACACACGCACGTACACATACACACACACACACACACACACACAAGCATATACACGGTGGCGCGAATGAACGCACGCACATGCACACGCACACATACTATATAATATTACATAATAGGTGTAGCGTAACGATTTTGTAGTGCACACTATGTAAAATGTACACGAGCCCGGTGAAAAATTACAATGGCCCCGCCGTGTCGATAAACAGATTGTTGAGTAATGGACGTTCGGGGGCGCGCACCAAGACAAATGGATATTTATTTTCACACGGCACCGCGGGTCAAAAACGTCCTGCGGGAGAGGTGAGGTGGTCGAAACCGTTGCCGTTCTTTTCGACCATTATTCCTGCACTCGGCTCGACCGTCATAACGATATCGCGCGAAACAGGCGGCGGCCGTGGTGAACTCTACCGATTTTCAAAAAGCACAGTAATAACTCATCTGCGTACAACCTTCAATGCAACCTAAAGGGTCTATACTATATTATAATATTATGCATACTATCCCGAGTCAGTGCAAATCACTGGATTTGTACATTACAATAATTGCTATCAACCTACAAACGCCGCTTGGTTCAGCGGTTCCCAAAGTGTATCCCTCGGAACTTAAGGTTCCGTGAGATACCAGAAAATCCCAAAGATGGTACCACAAAATGTATTATGTGAAAATATTAACAATTAATTTTACATTATTCCATTTGGAACAAAAATACAAAATTGTTCCCATACTTTCAATAATATGGCAAATATTATTAAAAAATATTATTAATAACTGTGCAATGGGTGTGAAAGATACGCTGGATTAAATACCATTTGCTATTTTGAGCTGTGTAAATTTGTCGGGACTAACAATGTTGAATTATAGAACTGTGTGCAACCCGAACTCTGAAGTGGATTGAATTTCCTACCCCTGGATCTACCGTATTTCCGTGAACAAATCTCGTATTCCAAGAGTACCGTAGTCATAAGTTTTTGGTAACCACTATATATACATATATTAGCAGCAGCTTAAGATAAAATGGACTAAAATATCGACATAGTATGTTTTTCAAATTTGTTAATTCAAATTATTATAAAAATTAAATTACATTGTATAATATCATTTAACCAATGATACGTGGTACAACAATATTTTTAGTATAGTATCTGGACACTTGGTGCCCGATAGTTAAAATGTATAAACGAGGTTATCGCCGACCCGGGAATGTTTACAATATATAACCTTCAGATACCTTGTAATAAAGTAAACCAAAGAGAATATATACATTTTCCGGGAGAGCTTAGTAGTTTTTGAAATCGGTAGAGTCTACCCTCGTAAAATCGGGAGAGTAAACCTATGCATGACAACAAGGATTTTTTTTCGGATATGTTCCAAACATCGTCGTTTAATTTTTTGCGATTCTATTTGATTATATTTCAGTGTAAATATAGAACGTTACAATCTTTTCAATAACGAATTTTCCATGTTTAGTTTTTGAAAGAAAGTAATACACGATCGGCAGCTTTTTTTCAACCTGTTGATCGGTCAAATCCGACGGCATTAAATTAAAACGTTAGCCGAAGTCAATTAACACAAATCGATCGATGTCAAAATCACCGTTTTCAATAACGCATTATTTTCAACCGAATATAATATGCATATTTTATAACGGCACAATAATTATGTTCATCACGCGTACATAATATGAGTCCGTGAATCCAGTCGTATGAAAATTTAAATAACGCAAATCCATTTTCTTTTTTTTCTCGGATACAGTATAGTAATAATATGCTCTATACACGTGTATATATGGTGAATGTTAAGTATTTTCTTGGAGAACTCATAATTTGTATAAATTATTCAACTTTATTTGGAAACTTTTCGCTATTAGACTTAACATAATAATTCTTGTACGTAATAAATTTTAAAGTTTACCGTTCTTTTCAAAGATAATAGAATCCGTTTTTTTTCTCTCCTTCATAACATATAATATTTGTTTCAATAATTTTTCATCACAGTGATATCTTCAAAGGCATATTTAGATATAATGGATAATATAGTTTAATGTTATCTTTGTTAAATATGCATCCAGTATGACGTTTAGTGAAATCAGCTACACGCTTAAACTCATAGGCGGACATTTGATTGAATTTTTAGGGGCGCTATAATAATCCAATGGAAAATGATGATTATTAAAACAACAAATAACATTTCAAATACTGTATCAATTTGGGGGTCTATTAAAATATTTAGAGGGCTAAGCACCCTAAGCCTCCTCCCCCATGTCGCCTATGCTTACACTACCTGATGAATGTAGTATACTTACTCAATTTAAATAAAACAGCAAATAATAAAAAGGACATAAGTCGGTTAAGACTGCATGGTAGAGCTTTTAAACTTGAAACTGATATTTAAATTCTCTCAAAAATATAATCCTGAGAGAAATATGTTGGTCAGATCAATTTATATTTATATTGATTATATTGATAAAATAGCAGACCAGTTCTAGAAGAAACAAATTTTTTAATAAGATTGACAGGTTAAAAATATAATAATAATAATAATAATAATAATAATAATAATAATAATAATAATAATAATAATAATAATAATAATAATAATAAGCAATTTTAACCATATTTATTTCAAAAAAAAATCAAATTTGTAATTACGTATACGTAGAATCTGCTATAATTTATATACTGTACATGTATACATACATAGTTATATAAGAAATATTGTTAAGTATTCCATAGGTAAAATATGTAAGTATGAAGTAATAATTTTTGTACTTAATTATAATAAATACAATATAGATGTAATAAAATTATGATTTATAATAATAATTTTCTTTTTGATTTTGTTATTATATCCAATACGTATTTTGGTGTAACTAATATTTTCCAGTGAATGGATAAAAGGTTATAGCCCCGTTGAACAGTAATTTCTAATTTGATTTCGAAGTAGTGTTTTAACTCTTAGTAAAGTTAAAAATGATCGTTGAACATCAGTTGTAGGTACTGGGAGAGTTATCCTATCTACCTAACCTTGGGACACTGGTTCAAAGTATAGTAGTAGGTCACAACTTGCGGTTATTACATCTTAGTACCAGATCACTGGTACATAAAGCGATAACGAACCTAAAGTCGATTGTTTTGTTTTTTATGAATCCTATATATTACTCGATTTTATTACGTTCTCCTAAATAACAAATGGAACATGACATTTTTTTCTCCCTATACCTAACCCAATAACGGTAAAACAAGGTATACTTCCCGAAACCATTTGGTAAACACCACATATATACGGAATGTCATTATTTTATTGTTATTATTATTTGTATGTTTTGCTATACATAGATAGAGTCGTCGGAGAGCTATGATGTAATAGTTTACACTAAAATCAATCGAAGAGACTGGTAAAGAAAATTAGTCTTCTCATTCTATAAGGGCTGTGGGTCGTTATAAACAGTTTCTACCCGTATGCGTCCTGAATAAATGCTAATCTTCGAACCACAAGATCTCGTTTTTATATACATATTACAGGTGTTTTCAAAAGTTATTGGCAAACTTTGGAAATGTCTTCCTGAAACTTTTCATAATTAGTCTTTTTAGAGCTAAGCCTTTTAAGTTTTCCTTTGTGACCATCTCATTTCTCTCGAAACAATTAAAATAAAGTCTGTAATCATCACGATATTTAAATGTATTTCAAATAATTATTTCACTTAAATTTTATTATCTACAACAGAATAATAATTATAAAAATACACAAAAATTGAAATTTCTTAAAATAACACTTATATAGATAATAGTTATAGTTGGATATAGTTATAACGACGTCTTATAAAATTAATTTTCAGTCATTTATTATTCTTCTAGGAGTATAACGTTAGTTTTATATTTGATTGTTTAACCGTAAATTAATTTGTAAAAATTTTCAAATATTTATTTCTATGATTTTAATAATGAATACTCACTGAATTTGTATCATGTTATACTATTTGAAAATAGAAACAGTTCCAACTTTCTATTTTTAAGTACTATAAACAACTATTAACGGGAATTAGTTCATTTTTATTCAATATGATTTATGAGTAAAATAATTTGAATTATAAAAAAAATTCGCATATATAATATGTTCATATTTTAATATTTTAATATGACCAAATCTATACTCACTATAAATACTTTAATTTACCACGAATATGAGGTGCTTCAAATTATCAAACATCGAAAAATCTAAAAATAATAAGCATCATGATATAATTCATTACATTTTTTGGGGAAATGTAATAATAATTTTAACTTTAATTAGAAGTATTTAAATTAGTTTAAACTTTAAAATTATAGAATCTATAACGACGGTATAAAAATTACTTTTTTCTTTTTTTTTTATAAGGCTTTAGAAACTGTATTCATTATGTGGCCCTCAATGTAGGTTTTTAGGTCTCTAGGTTGTTTAGATTTAGACTTTAGTGGGTAGTGGATGTGTATAAATATAATATGGACAGCGCTGCTAGATTCATCGGTCACCCATTCGACAGTTAGCAGTACTGGACAGTGATTAATCGCAGCACAATTTTATATAATAAAAAAATCAAACTTTAAACAATTATAACAATAATTATAAAAATAATAATTTATACGTATTCATTTTACTTAATTAAATTATCGTATCTTTACCACTATTCTATTAATGAACATACTAGTTGATAACTTACGATGAAGACTCAAAAGAAAATTGAGAAAGGGACCTTTTACTGTATCATTTTAAAATTATCCATGTGCTGGGTTTTACCATTGAGAAATATTTCCCAATATATCACCGTTATTGTATTCACCAATTTTAAAACTCTCTTATTGTACAAAAATGCTGTATAAGTTGTAGATTTTAAATTTAATAATAAGAATAAATAAAAATACAAGTACAAAAATATTGAGGTCTTGGTATAAGTATGATAATATATTATAAAACTTCGCCGATTATTAGACATTAAAAGTACATGATATTACTCTTTAAATTTTTATACATAAATTCCTAAAAATGTCACAATGTTTATTTTTACGCCGATTTTTGGTTTACAATAATATTATTATTAAATTAGTTAAAAATTTTTAAATGTTTAACCTGTCAAAATAATGTGAAATCAATCTTTTTAAAATGTAATTCTTATGAAGTACTCGTAAATGAGTAGAACACGTACAGTTATTTAAAACAATATTCGACGACCTGTCGTGTTGTACTTATAGTTAATTTATAATTATTCATAACAAACACGAGAAAAAAAAAACTATTTGTATTTAATAAATTATTTACCAAAGCGGCAGTACTGTCATCGACCCCATTAACAATACTAAGTGTAGCGGTGTTGATTATTGACGATATGAGTTGTATCGAGGGAAGTGAAATATCTAAGAGGAACAAAAAAAAAAAAAAAACTTTATAAAAAAGATCGCTGAACTAAAGCAGTGTGAAGCCCCCTCAAATAATATCATTAAGACCAACCCTTACGCCTAACGCTTGTGACATTAATAAATCATACTGACGGTGATCCGTATAGTATAGTAGCATAAGACACTTAACGCAAAGGAAATTAATGGCGAAGGTCTCGCGTTAAATGTATCACTTTGTGTAATACGCAGTGTAAATGATATTACGTGTAATGTAATATTTTTTGAATCAAGTATACAGCGTGCGTATAATAACGTCGTATGATAATATATATAGCATAATAACACGCGTGTCGAGGAAGTGATCACGGGGGGGGGGGGTGGATGAGAGTTTTCTGTCCTCCTACTGTGGCTTTGTTTATATCTAGTGCGCGATCAAATTTACCGAGACTAAAGAAAAATCCTCATAATATAATGAATTGTCAAAAAAATTAAAACTGTGGATCAAATTATATTATTGAATCGAGCTTTGGTGAATTACCTACATTAGCTCGACTTCAGTGAGAATGAATTATTACAAATTGTATTACCACGTATACCCAAACGCATCAAAAGAAAAGACGATTTCCACGTTTAAAAATGACTGAGCCACTACCTCAATAATGCGATAACAGAGGTGTACCTACGGGGCATAATAATATTATATGTTCTTAAGTTCAAACAAACCGTTGAGCGTATAGTCGGTATAATATAATGTCTCAATAAAATATTTTAAAAAATAGATAATATCGTAATAAAAACATAACATCTAAGTTTTTTTTAACTTTGTATCGATTAGTCATGTTTATTGATAATTATTTAAATTCAAAATTCAAATGCCCTCTCGTTTCAAAGTGTTGAACACACCAATAACACATCACGTGTCCCCACGAAACGAAAACCATAATCATCGTAATCGTAACTAGACTATAGAAATATTCAAGCAGTGGCGTACCACGTAGTGCATTGGCACTACGGACGGACGAGCAACGATAGCTTATAACCCATTCAAATCAAAAACAAAGAATAATTACCATCCAAACAGATTTTGTCGTCCAACATCGTGGTGTGTCGCACCAGATAATAGAGTTTTCCGTAGGTGCGCAATCGAAACTATAGAATGATCACACAAAATTTAATTTTGCGTCGCATCCACATTTGTATTACGTCTACATGGTAATATCCACGACAGTCTTCGTCATGTTGTCACTATATGACATTATGATCAGGGAAGTATCTTGGATGTTTTAATATTTATAGATTGTGTCTTGTATCTTTTGTATTTTGCTTGCTCGTAGATACAAGGTACAAATGAAAATACATTATTTTCTAAGAAATAACATAAATTTTAAAATTTGAAAGTAGTCCATGTGATGTACATAGTTGACTGAAATAAACACATGTTTCGTGAATAAAGTTTTAATGGTGTACATTATACTTTGGCTTTTTACAATATACAAGACAATTTATTCTTGAATTAATAACAACAAAAATTACTTATCATTGAAAATGAATACATATTACAAAATAATGGTGTATTTAAAATAAAATAATGTAGGTAATGTAGTTGTTTGAATTAAAATATTTTTATTTTTAATCTTATACAAAATATAATGTGCCCCATAGTAAATATCCATTTGTCTCAATAATTGTTATTGAAAATATACAATATTAAAATACGCGATGCATTTTAATAATTTTACCTACTTGAAAAAAAAATATGAATTGTATCTTGCATCTTGTATTTTGTATTTTTGTATCTTTGGGTAAATATCGATATACGTATTAACTAGTATTTATATACTTTTTTTCTAGTATCTTGCCCATTTCTGTATATTATCATAAGTTATTCAAAAATCATCCTGGACAATATTATCATTAATATTATGAGCGCAGTGATGCATTATCTCTATTAGCGAGTTGATGGGCTTTGACATAGATCAGTCAGTGTCTTGTTGTGTCTCGCTAAGGGCAATGCTGAAATGTCCGATTGAAGTTTTAAGCAAAAAAAAAAAAACATTTCCCATTTCCATTTCAAACCAAGGCTTTATTTTTAAATTCCGAGATTCCGAATATTCCAAAATCCTGGTGAAAGTCAAACGAATATTAATTTAGAAATTCGATCTCGAAAAATTCATATTTTATATTTGTATAAAACTATAAGGCTAAGCTGTTGGATTGGGAGCGAGGACAGGGATTTATTGAAATTCTCGGAAACTATAATAATCATAGTATTTCATTCGATGAATTGAGTAATTTTGGGTGATTCAGTTTGAAAAATCGTTATCACAAGGCTAACCTCTCGTCGTTGCAAGTTAAGAGTATTTAATTTTGTCGAAACGCATTTTAGATCAACTTCCTTACTAAGACTTCATCAAAAATAAAGGGCTTGAATGGATTGGTACATGAAGTGCCCCAACACTTTTTTAAAAAAAATAGTAGTGTACTCGAACCTACATTTTTATTTCAGCTTGAAAACTGCATTGAACACATAAGAATATTAGATACTCAGTACAGAGTGTTTCCGCGTTTTCCACAAAATCCTTGAGTTTACAAATTATTTAATCTTTTTGTATATTGGTAAGTAGAAGCAATATCTTGTTTCTCGATTCTCCAATGCGAGACTTTGAGATAACTCACGGTAGGTGTCCAATAAAATTTCAAATTTATTGTAACACTTAACACTATATAAATACAAAATCCCCATAAAACACTTATTTTAATTTGTACATTCATTCATAGTCGTAGAGTGGTGATCTCTTTTCTTACGAAATTATAAATAAATAATTTATGAACAATATTTTTATTTTTATTTTTTATTTATTATAAAAACTTATTTAATATTATAAATGTGCATTTTTAAAATTGTTTTTCATATCAAGTCGTTGCAGCCATATGCCACGTATCTTGTATAGTATACAACAGAAATGAACACTAAATAATAACATGGAGTTGTTGATTTATATTTTAGATTTTGAAGATCGGACAGTTAAACCATCGACGATAGAGCTTTGATAATATAGTATCCTAAAGATATACGTGACACAAACAAATTGTCACATGGCGAGACGGTCTCCGCGGTGGCCTATTGCGAGTAAAAGAACGGCGAGGGACGTAAATGAACACGAAATATTCGGCAGATGTTTTTTTCCTCCCTCCGTTATCTGCATAACTTTCGCGAGAATATTAATATCACAACAGTGCGCGGCTATTCGCAAGTATTTACATATATATATATATATGTGTGTGTGTGTGTGTGTGTGTGTGTGTGTGTGTGTGTGTGTAATATTTTAAACAGTGACTCGAGAGTATATTGCATCTGACTTGGGGTGTTTAATACACCCGCGCGGGTGCGCTATATTCTATAAAACGAATTTAAATATTCTTTTCTGGCACGGTCTCGGCGATTTGTGCGTCGTCGGTGGAGTGGGTACTCGATATTTCAAAAGCACGTACAAAAACAGTGTGAAGACATGCGCAGCCACCTCTGACGGCCATTCAACGAAAACACTTACACGCGATATCCGCCGACGCTGATGGCCTTGATATATTTATATATATATATATATATATATATATATATTATGTATGTATGTGTGTGTGTGTGTGTTTGTATATTATATTATTTAATATCCGTAAATACAAACCTATATATTATTTTAAGCCGTTAAGGTTTTTTTTTTTTTTTAAAGTTTTTTGAAAGTTTTACGACGTTATTAAATCGAAAGAATACAATAAAAACGTACTACGCGTATTCCGCGAACGATTAATCAAGCGTCTCGTTTAAACAATAATACGAAATTCTTCGCTACACTCCCTTACCTGGAACTTGAACGGAGTACGAAAAGCGCAATGTCAAATGATTCTTCCGCACCGACTGCCTCGTGTATATTTATATTAGGTATATTTATATACGCACGTACCTATTGCAGTTTATCCGTTTCGTTCGACGCGATGACGATTGCGTGAGAACTCTACACCGTGCCAGAAATGAACCTCCGTAGAAATACGAAATAAAATATTACATTTTCATTTCACTGCATAATTTTTCCGCTCGATGGTTTTTATTTCCCTTTGTTTAACCCCAGCGGTATATAATGGAAGTGACGGTGATGTGCGGAATCATTATATTATTCGATTGCGAGAAGAGAAAAATGATAAATAAGTCTCGAGACGCTTATTTATTATATTTCATCGTAACGACCCCAATAATATTCTTATACATATAAAATAAATATTCGTATTTTTTATTTTTTTTATCTACACGTATTATTATGTATATTTAGGCGTATGTATATACAATGTTTTATTGTATTTTCGGCTGTTCTGATTGAGTGTTGGCAACAGTACAGACAGACAGGCAGCAGTAGCTCCACTTCGCGTACGCTGTACATGGGGAAAATGAATTTGAATAATATTACCATCCGTAATTACTGTTTTACGAATATTCCACCACCTCGCACAGTCACCGGCTCCGTCGGATTTTGTTCTCTCTATATATACATATATAAATAAGTGCGATGGCGGTTGCATATTTCATATAAATATATTATACATTTGTTTACTTCCTATATTATTATTGTTATTATTGTTATAATGTATGTTTAACATTCGTCATGCAAACGAATGCCATCCTCGTTATCGGACTCAAAACGACAATATTACCTACTTGTATATTACATCATTTCGAATTCGACAACAGTTTTCGCGAATAACCGAGGGCGTATTAATTTATTATGCTACAATCACAAGTGAGGCGATGGAGTTCCCTGAATTTAAACACTAAATAGAATCACGCAAAAAAAAAAAAAAACAAATTTAAGTTGTGTTTAGATTTACAATCGGTTAGTATTCCATTAGTTATGATTTTGAATAGACTTTATTGTAGTTCATCAGTAACATGCATCAGAAAATATTGTGTCCAGGCCAAAATGACCATGGATCTTGGATTCATAAATAATTATAATAATACGTTTGACAAAAAAACAATGACAGTTTCATGGTCAGATGAATAATTGTGTGTTAGTACATTTATGGAGCTATACAGATTTTACAAGTTGTCTCATAGCCATTTATTGGTTAGAAATCATTCAAAAAGTTCAAAAAATGAAGTTACTTATTTAATTTGGCCGATAAAACCTATTATAAATGATATACTTACATATATGATATATGTGTAATTTGTGCCTCTATTTATGCTGCGAATTGTTATGGCAAAAATCTGGTAATAGCTCATAGAATAATATTGAAAAACTGAACTGGGCGATGATGCTTTTATAATCAGAAATTGGAAATTATATTTTTTAAACTAGTATTGGTACCCTAGTATTAAATTATTGGTACCCAGAAAAGGTGTGCAAGATGGTTAATGTCCACTCTTCGATATATTCAAATCAATCATATGGTTTAATGACAGTAAAATCTTGATTTAAATAAGAGTGTGACTTAATAAAGTAAATTTGTCAATTCCTTTTTAGCATTCTTATAAAAGACTAATTTCATAATAATATTCGTTTTTTTTTTTTTTTATAGTTTATTTATAGCTTCTAGTATATTACTATGATAGCTTAACAATAACATGATATAACGATAATTATAAAGTACTTAAAATTAAATTCATAATATCATAATAGTGAAATTAAAATAAATAGAAATATTTATCGGTGAATATGACATAATTGGTAATTAGGCTAATGAAATGGAGAAGAAATGAACTATAGAATGGATTGATTGCATAGTATGACAGCAAGGAGGAAAATATTCGTTTATTATATGTATTTTCTTGAAACGGCTCCACGAGGTAGACAGTGAAAGTGTTCGACATTCCGTTATCTATTCTTCGTTAACACTATAATGTAGCATTACGATTATACAAATTGTTCAATTTTCATCCATTGAATATCAAAATATAGTATAAAATAAATACTTGAAGTTTATTAGGAAATATTCATCAAATTTTTAACTGTGATTTTATCAAAAAATATCGTAAGTATATGTACTGCAATAATATCCTTATTATATATATAACAATAATTTACAAATAATTGCATATAATAAATATTAACCTAATATAAAATATGAATTTAAGAAGGGATTTAAAAATACTACAGTTTAATTATCACCTTCTGATTCTGAGGCGAATACTATCAAAATTAACAAAGACGAAATACAATAAAAAGCTACCAGACTTATTATGTCATAGAAAAACCAAAGATAGATTTCGTTATCATACAATAATTTTGTATAGTTATTTATGTGGTTATACGACATCAAAACACAAACGGGTGGAACATATAGTATGTAAACATAACTAACAACATTCACGAAAAAATTTGAAAAAAAATAATTAGTTGTTAAAAGTAGGGGTAGCAATTTAAAAATAAAATGTGATATTGCGCAAGCGTATGTCTAACTAGCGGAAAAAAATCAGAGACCATAGAAATTTTTATTATTAAGTATAACAACCTATTAAAAAAATAATATTAAAATTGCTTGAATCTGTGCAAATATATTGAGTGTTTTCACTAATCACATACACACTGCAGTATACCCACATTAATTTACATATGTACGTATATTATGTAGGTATGTATAAGTGGGTGGTTTTCAAACTTTTATTAAACACGTATCTCAGCCATGAACAACTTATGAAGACTTTTTTTTAGGTCATTATTTAATTTTACACCCATCTTACCCCCCCCCCCCCCTCTCTAGATAAATTCACACATTTGTATTCAACTTTCGTTAAATTCAGTTTTCCCGTATGAACTTGTAGGTAAAAATCTACAAGAAAAAAAAATATCGGCTAAAATAATAATTATATTTAAATATTTTTAAATGGTAATCAAACACTATTTCAGCTAAATATATAGAACAATGTCGGTGACAATAATATTTGCTTTGAAGTTTTCGAAAATATTTCATTGGTATAATCGGGTAATAATAGAAACACCAAACTTGAACTTGGGCTTCCTGTAGATTTTTCAATTGATGATATCATGAAATTTAAGTACTTACCCATTACGCCTGAGACGTTGAGCGATTGTTTTCTATGTACAAGAATTTTGCTTGGCTATAATCGGAGGTCGTTTAAATTTGAAAACTTAAGTAAACATCTCATTATTCAAAGTGATTTCTAAGTTAAAACTATTCACAATAGATATATTTAAGTCATTTTAAATGTCACATTTTTTCTCTACAGACTAATGAAAGAAGATGAAAGTGAATTCACTTACATATTTTCAGTCATAAAGATTTTTTTTACAATCATTTAATATCTGTTTGCAAATATTTTCTACTTTTATTTATTTAATGGATTATACCAATATTTTTAAGAGTATATCATAGCACTTGTAATAACCTGTTTTTTAGTCGTCATCATAACTACGTTTTTGTGTCATATTATAATAATATTACTGTAACCAAGTTCACTTCATAAATGATTGGTACAAAAACAACACTGATACAATAGTGTCAGCGGTTCAATATTGTTATTATGTAATAATATACATTTCGTCTTAATATTAATATATTTTTTATAAAAATTTGTATAAAATAGTACTTCAATATGAACTTTATTAATATAATTAAAAAAATCATGTCATCAATTATGATATTATTTATTGTAAGGATTTTTTCTGTAGGGAACAAAACTAATGTGTGCAAAAATTTGTTTTATTTTGATTTTGTTATGTGTGATTATACAATCTGTAGTTTTTAAATAGTTTGGAATTGAATAATACAATCTTCAACATCCTACATGCATGAAATAACATCACTAGATTCAAGACCCATAACGTAATGGGTTACGTTTGTTCATAACTATTATTTTGACATGCCTCATATAAGTGTAAGCTCTATTGAAGTTTATTTGTATAACTATAACTGCCACAACATCACACAAATAATACTATATAATTATTACACATTAAGGGTGGGTTGCATAAACGTCCTGTAGTGACTTACCGAACCGTTATCGCACCGTTAATGGCTAACGGCTCTGTAAATAAAAGTGGGTGTTGCTTGAACGCCCGATAGTGGTAACGGCTCTGTAAACTATCGACTACTGGACCTGTAAACTACAGATCGGATTTTGATTCTGTAACTTACAGATCGATTAATAATTAATTAATCGAATGTTATCAATGTTATTGGTGACAATTTTGATAGTGAATTGTTTATTTAATTATTCGTTTTGACTCAATAATTAAATATTTTCGTTCTTTCTTTTTAAAATTAATATTCAATGGATTTGTCGGATTCGTTTTAGTGATGATGAATTATTTATTATTGATATTTTACAATTGCTACCAAGACCACGATTTTTTCGAGACAGGTCTAATCCACTGACAGATTATGATGATGTAGACTTTAAACAAAGATTCAGGTACCTAATAGACAGTGAAGATAGAGTACTCATAAGTCATAAGTCATAATAATTGTCATGATTTCATAAAAAATTAATATGACGTATAATGTATAACATTTTTGTTATCATTATTCAAATTAATTAAATAAAATATGGTTTAATTTATTTGATAACCACGGTTATCAATAATTTAATATTTCTTTATACAACCCACCTATAGTCTCACACAATCATTAAACCTTATTGGACCGGTAAGTTACAGGGCTGTTAACGAATTTACAGACTGATCTTTATGCAACCCGTCCTAAGAGTTTTATAAATCGTGAACGAAAAAAAAAACAATGCTGAGCCAATTAAATTAAATAAGTTTCTTTAATGTAAAATAATGAATCTAATATTAGTTAAAGGTACATTTTAAGGACACAGTAATAGCAATAAATACATCAAATATGTAAATGCTTCACTGTTGGAAAATTTAAAATATTATGTTACGCAGGCAATATAATAACCGAAAAAACGGGCAGTGAGGAAGTAGTGACAACTTAAGACTGAATAAATTATAACTTGTATGGATTTTGTTATAAGTATAAAAGCATGGCAATGACCGTTTAACAAGAAGTGATCTCCTTCGTGAGTTGACTGGTTGAAATTGACAATATAGTATCGTTATGCTGATATCATATTATTATTTCAATTATATTTTCTGTGCGTGTTCCGAAATAGCTATTATTTCTTATTGTAATAGTTTGTTAAGTTTAACATCATTGTAGTATGAAACGATATAAACGAAAAAAAAATGTTGCTCGTTTCGTAAATGTAAATCGTTATTGCACAAAAACCCGATATCAAACGCAGTATAATAATCACCATCGTAGTATAATATTATACACTGATATCAAACTAGGTCCGGATAAGTCGCTGATATTAAATATCTGTTTTATTTCCCAAAACGTATCAGCATCGTATTATAATAGTACACATATGCACATCCACATCCACGCATTCGACGTACACCAGTCCGTTGCCTCAATAATCGCACTTGCGATTGTTCACACATCGACGGGCCGTGGACAGTGGTAAAATTCCGGGTTAATACGCACTAAAGGCAAAACGGGATGTTGTCATCAACATTATTTACAATGTGTGGGAGTTCGCGGATATTTACTTTGGAGTGGTAACGATCGGTATATAAAGCAGGGTATTATATTATAGTGTGTACAATTGTTGTTGTATAAACTAATATTATTATTATCGTGTATATCATCTATTAAAGTGGGCAAAGCTAAACATGTGTGTGTGTGTGTGTGTGTGTGTGTGTGTGTGTGTGTGTGTGTGTGTGCGCGCGCGCGGACGATGAGAGAAGAAGCCGATTTCTGTTTGTTCCACATTGCCGTCGTTTTCGGTTCGCTGCAAAGGTCACGGGTTTGGAGAAAATGGCGGCCGGCTTACGGGGAAAAAGAGCAAACAACGGTCACCGTCATCCAATATCCGTAGTGAAGTCCGGTACGAGTTTCTCCTCCTCTCCAGACATCTATGGCATCACCGACGCGATTACCGCACTCGTGGCTGTCGCTGTATATTTTTATTGAAACGGACACACACACACACACACACACACACACACACATACACACACATGCACGCGCATACATGCGATGACCTAAGAACTACTGCGGAGTGCCATTAATTTGGAAATGGTATATATATATATATATGTTATACGCTTCTGCGACGACGGCAAACGCGAGAGAATAGTAATGCGGTGAAAAGAAAATAAGTTTCCTTTTGAAAAATCGTTTCCGTGTACGGTTGCGAAAACATTAACGCCACTAGACGGTTCTACCGGCTCCGTTGTTTTCACTACCACTGTTGAATAATACACTGTGCCGAGATAGTTTTGTAATTATATGATTGTATACATTGTTATCGGAACGCCACCGTATTACCGCGACATATTGTGTACAAACGAAAGGGCGAACGACAAATATACGATGTTTTCCCAAAGAGTCCGTCGCCCAGCATCTCAAAGATGATAATAATATAGGTACGATAGGACATGCGATACAGAGTCGTATTGCACTGTCTGATAACCAAGGCCTGGATTTTTATAGAAAATATATTGTAAAATATTATTTGCATAATCCTCGTGAAAGCTTTAATATGTATTTACAATAAAATGAATGACCAAAATGAATTACACGGTGTGAGAAATGATGTCATACAATATTTTCCTATTACATAAGCAAACCGCATGAAAAACGGTTAAATATGACAAAACAATAATAAAAAGTAAAATTAGTTCGACTACGAATATTGGTTATATTATATTATGTATTTATCCGTTTACGTCCTAAATGCCCTAAATAATGATTCACTAAAAATTATGGGTTTCAACTTATATTTTATGTTTATATCAATACAGCAGCGTATTGCGCAACGATTACGATGATGTCAAACACCCGGAAACGTAGTAAAATCGTAAAAATAAGAGTTTATATCAGACCCATAACGGCCTTGATTAACTATAATCTACAAATGCAAAATGTTATATAGAACAGTATATATATATATTTTATTTTAATATTTATTTTACACATTTTTTAACTTCACATTTTAGACTCCATCCTCATAAGTCATAACTAAAAAAAAAAAAAAATCATCGAATAACTACGCAGAGTACTGTGTTCTGACTACTCGTATAATCGTATAGTATTCGTAAGTACATGATTACTAACTGTGTATAAAACAAACCTGTCATTGTTTTTTTTTTTTTTTGAAAACACAACACGTGGTTTTGAAGTTATAAATGTATAGTTGTATACCTATTTATATATTTGACATATTGTATCGAAGCCTGGTCTTGAAGTCGTATAATATGTATATATTTCATAAATACTAAACGTAAACGTTAAATTTTATAAATTCTTTCTGATCGATTCTCCGGACGTTTGGATGATATCAAATTGTTCATAGGATCGAAAGAGCAGGGCATAATTTTTTTGGTTATATACTGTCTTATACATAATTGTTCAAAGTTACTTTTTTTCCCGATGTTGGATTATCATTTTTTCCATAAATGTGAACCGTTTACTTTAAAATAGTTATTGCGACCCATTGTTGTTCAGGTCATATGGAAGCATTCTAATTTAAAAAAAAAAATAAATAAAATATTAACAATAATATTGAATGATGACAAATTATAAACCTAAAATCGGAAGTCAGTAGTGTCTTTACGCATTTTACTTCACACCACATTGGATCCTTGACATTCCTTGTAGTATTAGAGTGGTATATTTATATTATACGGTATATTGTGTGGTATGTTAATATGTTATCGAATGTGACGACGACGTATATGGTTTTTATATTTCGACATGCACAGCATGTGAAATCGAGTTTTATCGAAACCGAGGAATCTAAAGGAATTTCGATGATATTCGATAACAATATAGGGTATTATATCATATAATAATATTATAATAATATAGTAATAACAATCACGTTGTTTTTGCGGTGAAAACTCCAAACAGGTATGTTTTATTTTTATTTTATTTTCTTCTTAGTCTTGCCCAGAGTTATATATGTGTATAATATTGTAATGGAGTTTCTGCCACCGCGTGGAGATATCGCATAAAGTTTCGGGCCGGGGTTACCAGAACGGCGATGAGAGTGCCATATTACCGTCGTTGTATTATTATTACGCGGGTTAGGTTTGTTGTAGTGCACACTTCCGTGGAATTTGAATGGTGGCAATATACTTGGCTAGGGCGCACAAAAGTTTCCAGACCCTGGGACAGCACGCCACTATATATATATATATATATATATATATATGCTATGCGACTACGCACGGGAATGCGCGCGAAAATAAATTATACCACGTCGCAGGTCTTTTATCGCTCCGGAATGTCTTCGCGCACAGCACCCATATAGCGGTATATCGTCACGGTAATATTTCATACACGTACACGTGTCATAATACGTTTTTCAAGTGACGAACCGGGGAGAGATGTGAGGATACGACTGTGACGACATAGTGGCCGTACACTATGCATGTGGATAGGATAGATTTTGGGGACGCACAATCAACCGAAATCTCGCGTGCTTCATTGAACTAGGTAAGTTTTCAAGGTTTGCGCATACGATCCTTGGAGGGGGGGGAATAAATCCATCGGAACACCGGCACGCTGTCTAATATATTGAAATACTAACAATTGTCTTCCTCTCTTCGCGCCTGTACGGCTAATTTAATTGTTCATATTAACAGAAATCTTTAACACTGAGAAAAAAGTATGGACATCAGTGAAACACGAACACGACCGACAGTATAATATAAGTTCGCGGTTATATTATAATATTCGTATTTTGTGTCGAAATGGAAATTTATTAAAAAGTAGCTACCCTTCGCAAGATAATGATCTAACATGTTTTAACAATTTTGTTTGAATTATAAAACAAATTTTAAACTTACCAACTTGGATAAAACAGCGCTTTTGTATCACCGGGAGTAGGTGACATAGTTATAATTTATAATTTGTAAATGTTTCTGAAGCTTTAGTGTTGTGATATATAAATATTATTATATCAGTACATATACATACGTTTCTTATTATTTCCCAACATATTTCTATAGTACCTTACACTATATACATACTTTCAACAAGATTCTAACTGATGTCTCGTTCGAAACAATTGCAAGCTGCGCAAAATCTCAATGAACGAACCCATTTGTGTAAACGATTCACAGCTAGGATCTGTTTTACTGTCAGTTAGAGAAGCAAACTTATATTATTTTAGTGTATATATCGATATATGAATGTTACCGAGAAGAATGATACCTAATCAATTAATGTCAACAATGACTATATTAAAGTCAATATTTCAACAACGGTCATGCTTAATTTAGTAAGATATTGACATAAATTAATAGTGATTGATGTTAGTTACTAAAAAAGAATAAGGCGATGATGAAAAATTATACAATAATATAAAATCGTATGTAACTTCTGCCATGCGGTTTTTTTATTTGTAATGGTTCAATTATAACAATATTGGTTAAGTGGTATTTTTAGTTCATTATAAATCGAAAGTCATTTACACTAATTGATTGCATGTCTATTATAAATATATTTGAGTCTGGAGGTTATATGCTTAATGTAAAATTTATTTTGATACAAACATGTTTGGGTTCGAATATTTTTATGGCAATCAGAACAAATATTTTACTAAAACGATCTTTAACAATGATAAAAATAGCGTCATACTCTTTTCCGGCCTTAGATCGTGTTATTTTGGATAGTTTTATTTTTTTCAATTCGTTGACAATATTTGTTATTATCGAGAAAAAGGTATTACCTATATGTTTATTAATACTAATGTTAGGTTTTTTTTTCAATTAATAATGAAATATTTTTTCAGACGTTAAGCGCATTTCACTTAAATCCATTTTTGAAAATGTTAAATATACACTTTTCTTTAACACTGCACACACAACATAATTTTTATTACGGACTGTTACTATACAATACGATACACAATAATTAAATATTATGAGCAATAATGATAAAAATAAGTAACAATAAGTCGATAACATAAAAGTGTGTTGAGATTATCTGTAATATATGATCGATCTGTCGTGTCAATTCACAACATTTCCTAGAATAATACAGAAATGTATTAGTAACTACAACATATTCAAAAATGGCTAACATCATCAGGAATTGTCAAAAATAAATATGGAACGATGACAATATTCCTAAAAAGATCATTTTCCGGTAACATGTATTAAAGTCATCGATTACGGAATGAGCCGTGTACAATGATATTATTTTGTTAAATTTGCTTCCGGCGCCGGACCAATTGGGTACGTGCCCGCGTCCTACCGCAATGGAAATTAACGGGTACAGTATAGGTATTATGATGTATATAATACTCCATCTGATGTCGTCCGGTATGCCCATAATGGAACTGAACGGCCTAAAATGTAGTATAATTATTATTTAGCGCTTTTTCATGACATCGAGACGTGCGCGAAGACCACCGATGGGCTTCGAGTCCATATTATAACATTACCTGTACGTCATATTATTTTGAGTTATAACAGAAAATAGGTAGGACCGTGTGTATCATGCAATTTGTAAACGTGTGCGTAGGTAGCAAATATTTTTCTCTAATTCTTTACAACATTATTCATACTTGTAAAAATTCAGTCACTGCTAAGCGTTGCATATTTATTTTTTAGATGTTTAACGAATAAATTAAATATAAATGTATTATGTATACTTAGAAATTACAAAAATTGACAAATTATGTTGGATATATACATTATTGTGTATTGGAATTACAAAAGCGGTCTTTTAACGTATATACAAATATCAAAGTACAATTATTGGCTTATAATTAATACATTTTCAAAAGGGTAGCCCAATATTCGTCTATGTTATATACGTTATGACGATTAAATAACCAAATGCATATAATATAATAATTTTCTTTTTTTAATAATAGGTATTATTACACTATTAATAAACATGAATACAATAAAGATAAAATTGACCATTTTGTACTAGTTTCTGTCAAACTAATTCCATTAACTTTTGGAACTATATTTTATGAATTACTTATTTTAACCAACTCTAAATGCAATCTGAGATAACGATGTACGACGTCTGTCACGAAAAATCGTATTCCACTTTCAATCGTCGTATAATATTTTTTAGTTGTAGCAAACACCGTAAATATCGGAATTATTATCGGTAGTCAGGATTTGCCGTTTGGTGCAACAGTTTAAATACGAGCATCATATTATTATAATATATGAAATGAAAATTATACGACACTAATATATTACACTCGCGTACGTATTGGCTTTGGCAATTTGTTTGTTTTTAATATTAATAAAATAAATAATAATTATTTTTTTTTTTTTACATCAAAACTGTTTCGATAATCCTGTCGGTTTCTCAACGTCGTCGTAGGCTCGAGTAATACATATGGTTTCAACTTCAACCATTCTCATACGTAGGGGAATGGATCATGTTCATTTGTTCTGAAGCCCCGGAGCGACCGGAATCCTCCTAGGCTTGTTGTGTGTATTTCAGTTATGTTGTGGAAATGTCATATCAACATACATATGTTGGGCATACAATAGAACTAAGATTTTCAGAACCTTTCTGCCCACTTAATATTATTTCGTCTCATTTAGGCCAGTCGAACTACTGTAACTGAGTGCTTGCTGAAAACACCCCAAGTCTACGAACGGTGTGCTGCTGCAGGTAACCTCCCGGCGATATGATTATAGTAACGTCATTATTATTATCCCCTAGTGGTAATACGAATTACGTGTTACGCGTGCAAAAATTACTAACAAAAAGGTTTGGCATTCTATTCTCGCACAATGAATGCGTTTTATCTGCAATTTAATATATCGTTTGCAGACCACTTGCTTACGCTCATAATATAATAATTATGATATCAGGAAAAATACTTCAGAATTGTAATAAGTCTTAAGAAAATCCGATTATTTGTTTAACGATGATTAATTATACCATACTAATAACGATACGAATACAATTCCATAGTTAGGTAACTAATTGTAATGGGTTTTAATTTTCGACGTAATTTTATTTTATTTCTTATTCAAATTTAATATTTAATCATATGATTGCAGATTGATAATTATAAATATTGTAAATATAAAAATAAGTTTTTTCCGGAACGCACGCGCGTTGTTAATTTGCATATCACTCAGAATCATGAACGAACGCGATCGAAAAGGCAGTCGTAGGTCGTAGTTGTTCTAGGAAAACATGAATTAAATGTTTGTATTACTGTCCTAGACACAATTGCAAATAATCGCTGTCGACTCTTGTAATTATCTTTGACGAATGACGAGGACAACCTACGCCGGTTGTCATGTGCTCGTATGTACAATCAAAGTTATCGCATTTCTATTAAGATACTCATATAGTGTAATCTAACTTATGTACTAACTTATACAAACAGCATCAAAAATTATTTTATAACTGTTCAAGCTTTTAGCTCTTGGGCTTTCACAAGGAAAATGTTTGGACAGAAAATATGTTCCACTCGATAATATACATATTTCAAAATAAGAATATTAAATAATAATTCGAAATAAACCTATATTTTCTTTTTCTTTGGTATCGTCATTGATTATTACATCACAACCCACTATTTCTAATTACAAGCATCGGGATAAACAAATTATTAAAATGTTTGCGATGCTTAGTCTTATTTCTGTTAGCTTATTTTTATCACCACTGGAGAATTTCTGGTATCCCGGACCTATTTTATAGTCCAACCTGTACATTGTGTTTGATTCAAAGTCGAATTTTATTTTATTAATGATTATTACTATCGCAGGTGAATAGAAAATCTATACATTCGTTTTTAATACCAACAGTGTCTTTTAATATTTATTAATACATTTTAAGTATTTTTATTCTATTTTATTCGTCATTGGACACGTTAATGAATAATCTGTCATTCATGTACTGTTCTGTATATACTGTTGAAATAATATTTAATAGTGGTGGTTCGAAGAGGAGATGATACGTAAAATATTAATAATATCTGTTCGACTGTAATATAGATACATCTTTTTCAGTCATTTCGTGTGAAATGGAAGGTTTATAAATCTCCAAATCTCACAGAAATTGATTGAAAAATGTACGTCTTGGATGTGAAAAATATAATCACCTTGTATGGCTTTAGCTCAGCCGCGTATACCTTAACTCACGTTCGCGCACGGGACGTACACGTATATTGTATTAATCGTATACATATAGAGCGCGTGTACAATACACGTGTGTCTAACGCAGTCGTTTCCAATGATCCGTCGACGTTTCGGTATATTATGTTTGCACGGTTGTATTTTAATAATATTTTTCATGGAAAACAATTCCGTTCGACTCACGGATTTATCCGAACGACGACTAGGGTTATTGTTGCAACGCGGCTGCTACAATCATACTGTGTGCGGGAAACTAAATCAAAAGCATTAAACTGAATAGGTATCTACTATTTACACATAATATAAACTATACAGTATTATACACTATACGGTGACGAGATCCGAACTGATTCAATATTATTATGTCGGATGTGTTTATCTGCGATCATTTCGTGGCCTTCTTGTAAAATTATACAATATATTTCAGTATCGTGGCGAGATTCGTATTAAAAAGTTCAAGAAGTGTACTACCTGCTGTTTAATTAAAACACAATAATGATTTGAGTTATTAATTAATTATTTATTTTTACGCATAACATATTTAACTAAATCTTGAGCATTAACTGAATCAATAACTGAAATCAAACTGTCAACAAACAACCTTCCTATTTTTATACTTATTATAAATTAAACACTATTTGAATCATATTTTATATTTTTATATTTTAAATAAATAATATTTAAATTTTAAACATAACAATACTAAATAAATAAAATTATAAACATAATAATACTAAATAATGTTAAATGAGAAATTAGGAATATCATTTAAAATTTATTTACATTAAATCTTACTTTCTATCATAATTTGAATAAAATTATCCGATCACATTTTGAATTTTTATTACAAAAATAACGTACTTACATTATTAATTGTCCACAATTTTTATCTCTCCAAAAGCCTTTAATATAATTTACAATGGAAACTAAAAGTGTGGAATATAAGATTAATTAATAGTAGTAAAAAAATTTGAGAATGGTATCCTAAGGAAAACAGATTATTTATTTAGTTTCAAAATTCAAATTTGTCTGTGCCTTAATTTTTCATAATTTTTATAATCTATAAAAGGATTAAAGTAAGTTATGGGTTTTAATAATATTTTTAAAAATTTCATAGCTGGGTTTTTGTTAATATTGTTTTAGTTCAGTGGTTTCTGGTTAGATACTGAAAATTTATCATTATTCTTCGATAGCATGGTATAAAATATTAAAAATGATAGTATTGAATAATTCTTTCTAAAATATCGCAAAATTTCAAATCTTTCAAATAAATATTCATTGACTTTCCATCAAATTATTATTCCCAAATTTCTCTTTTTTTTTTTGGGGAGGGGGGCATACAAGTTAGCTACTTTTGTTTCTGTACTTTTTTAAGAGTAACAAACCTAGTAAAAATTTTCATTTATACATCATAAAGCAGTAGCTATATCATCTATTATTTTATGTGTGAGATAAAAGAAGAAAAATATAAAATTATAATAATATACGAGTATTTTGATGTACCTACCTATATATACTTGCAACATTGTACTCGAGTGTTTTAAATTGCCTAGGGTAAATGAATATAATCTGGCAATGCTATTTTTTCCGTGTACAACGATACTATATAATATTATATTACAGATGAAAAAATAAAAATAAACAAAAAACGAATATATTTCTCATTAATTTTTGTTATAAATAATAATTCATACAACAACGTACGCATAGTAGTTGTACACGTAACTGTTTGTGCCGTTTGATCATCAACTTTCACATGCAACTGTGCAATACTTATAATTGTAGCACTGTATATATACCTGTGATAACAGCTCCTGGGTGTATGGTAACATAAAACGTTTCGCTGTAAAATGTTGAGACAATTGATCGCAATTGTCGCGATTTCAAATGTCAGCAACCTTACAGCAAAATATAATGTGAAATAAATATATTATAATCATTGACTATACAAAACAAACCATAAAATTATGATTTTCATACTGATAATTGCGATCCAATGGGAAGGAACATTTTCTACTTTAAAGTTATATGCAAATTAATTCACATTCATGATCCATTATTCAAATTTTTTATTTTTATTTTTTTTAAATTTTTTTTGGCTTAATCAAAAAAATTTACAATTTATACCATTATGTAAAATAAGAAATATAGTTTAGGACGATTGAATTCATAAGTAAGACCTTGCACATTCTTCTTTTTTATTAAATACTTATAGGCTCTAAGTAATGGCACCATTTCCTCTTAAGACGTCTGGGTGGGTTTTAAGTGATGGTAGTTCTTTGTTTAGTTGGCTAAATTCAAGATTGAATGCTTATGCAATGGTGGTGTGAAGAGATTCTCCACTTCATGGATAAAATATTATATTTTTATTTTTTGATCGTTTGAACCTTGAACATTTGTACATTTTTCATACAATAAACTAGGTAATTAATTGTTTACATATTGCTTTAAATTATAGTCTTAATATTACGAAACAGGTGAAAGTTTTGTAAACTAAAATTTTTCTGGAACATTTGCAGTACCTAAATTATTTCTTCTATTCAGCAGTTCTTTGATCCAAAAAGCCTAATTACCACAATAGCATCGATACTACTCATGTAATAATAGTTTGTAGTAGAGAGTATATAAGCACACCAGTATAGGTGTTCAGTTTAAGTACGCTCTCTTAAGTTTATAGTATAGGTAAGTGTAATGATGATCTATTATATTGGGAATTATATTGTATAATTTAAATTTATAGAATTTACAGAAATAAAATTCACACGTATACGTTACGACGTCTCCTTGAACAGTGATTTATGATTATTGATAATTCTCATGAATACGTCGGAACTCCACAATAATATACAATGATCATATAAAAATACTTACAAAATAAAAAACACTACATCATAAAACTGCATATTAAAATTAATTTTACTTTCAGTTTTCTCATAGTCTAAATGCATTCCACATTAGTACTTGGATAGTAAATATAATTGACTCCTAAGAAGGTACTACAGGTTTTTTGTTAAGTAATTTCATTCATATTCATTGGTTTTTGAGAAGACATCGAGTAAACCGAATAACAATAGCCACGTTTCAGATTTTCCATTTTTTCGAATAAATTAAAACCGTTTTACGAAAAATTAAAATTTTAAATTGCACTTTTCATGGGTTTTACAACAACTTTTTGTTAGTCTAAACGTGATGCGAAACACACCCTTTGGTCTTTATCGTAAATTACATATTGTGTAGAACGGGATTGAACTTCAGAACGGTACTCACTGAAATTTCTTAAAATAATTTACACGAACATAATAATATACGGCTTTTTCTTTTAGAATTATTACGTTTAAAAACTGTTTCATTAAAACACGCTGAATGTGACTGGAAAAAATAATCATATTTATTTTTTCTTCTTCTCCTCTTCGTCCGTTTTCGGTCGTAAAGTAAATTATTTTTATGTAAAATAATGACAATGTCTAATGATATTAAATTCAACGTCGTCTAACCCTGCTTTTACGCGGTATATGTTTAAAGTGTGTATCGCGACTGCAGCGGGAGCAGTGTTTTTAACACAAAACAACTCCGGGTACGCGGTGGCGGTGGCGCGACGAACAACCGTGAAAGTAGAAACAAAATCACCGCTGATTCTATACACATATATAATATATATATATATATATATATATATACACTGAGTAATATTTGTATGCGCAATCATTTATTATAATGAAATGGCGAAGGAACACGCGACAGAAACGGTTTGTAGAAGGTATTCGTATACATATAAATATATTATGTGTAGCGTACGGAAAAGAAAAAGAGAATGAAATAAAAATAAAATAAAAATAAAAACAATCGACTTTTGCAGTACTTCTTTCTTTCCATAATGTACATACCTATATATTTGTATATATATATATTATATACATGCGTTCAAATATATATATATATATATTATATACGTGCGTATACTATTTTACGGTTGAAATCATTTCACTTTTTTCCCTTCTTCCCGTCGAACAACAAATCAGTATTGAACAACATCCCTCATGTCCCCCCTTCCCAAAGTCCGATTTCATATTCGTAAACCAACGTCCGAGTGTACACAACATATGCATACATACATATACGTACATACGTGAAATATATAACGCACACAGTACACGCGTGCGCTTGCGGTAAACAGAACCGTACTTTGATTTGCATGTCACATGAAGTTGTGCACTGTATAAACATACCTATAGTAGGTATATTGTATATATATATACTATTGTATACACATAATATATATATATATATATATATATATATATTTTATTCGCGTTTTACTCGGGTGTCCCCGCTTAGTCACCGTTAATATTATTATTATTATTATTCTATTTCTGAAAAACGGAAAATAAAATAGCAATAATATACTCGTAATAATAAAAATAAACCGGGCGATAGCAGTATAGTGTTGAAGCATCTACAGCGTGTAAGCTGCGCCGAAAAGGTGTGACTATACGACGTATTCAGGTAACTGACGCGTTCCCTTATTTTAATTTATGTTCTGAGGTATATTATTATATTAATTTACATGATGTTTGATTCCGAAATTATACTACCTGCAATGAACATTCGGCACACACGTGCACTTACAATTTAATGTTTATTCATATACGAGAGATTCTCTCGTTTTCAATGTCTTCCTGGATAATAATAATAATAACTTAATATCCTCCAGGCTACGCATAAAATATGTATAAATAAGATTTATAATAATAATAATAAAATATTACAATAGTTTTCAGAAAAATGATAAGTGGAATTATAAATGTGTATACTCGTAAATACGTAAATAAATAAAATTATAATAATCAACCGATTATGATATTGATATTATTCCAGCAACCAAACAGGTATATTAGATATTTTACTACCACTTATTTTACACGTGGAGCTTTTAAATGTATCCTCTCAAAATTCAAAATGTATATATTATTATAAATAAAGTAAATATATAATTGTTGATATTTGATACGCATTTTCAATATAATTATAATAATGAAAATTAAAAATTCTTTCCGAGATGCTCGTAGAATACTGTATGTTTATATTATAAATTCGGGGTGGGAACATGTGGCTCCTTAACAATTAATCTATTTCCCTTTTAAAATGCATCAATATATCGAAACCCATAAAATATAAATTATATTATACATTATTATAGTGATAACTGATAATATTTCTGAATTTCTTAATAATTGTGTTGATTTTAGGTAACAATAAAACAATATTTTATTCATAACATGGGGCGAAAACCTTTTCTTTGTGACACCACAATATTTATTAAATAATGATATCAGATTTGATACTTGTTTTAAGTTCAAGACTATAGATTTTCTCCCATCATGTTTAAATAAAGTGTGCACAGAATCAAGTGTCTCACAAATTATGATAATTTTATTTTTGTGTGTTATTGTATTTAATTAAAAAATATATATCATACATTTTTAAATAATTATCATTATAATATTATACCTAGTAATAATGAATGAATGAAGTAAATAATTTCTATATTTTTTAAATTTAAGATGTTTCATTATGTTTAATATTATTATGCCTATTAATTTCTTAATGAAATTATACTACTACAACTACAAATATGGAAAAAAAAGATATTTTCAAACACGTGCGGTTCACTGAACATCATGGTTAAGTAACTTTTTTTAAAAAAAATGGCTCTTTCTTACGAAAAGATTCCCAACTCATATTATAAATAGTATCGGTATATCGGGTGTCTGTTTGTCTGTGTGTGTATGTATGTATGTGAATCGCAATCCGTATGCGCCATTGATCTTTGGTGACGGATATTATACCGTCCGGTTCAACTATTAAATATTTATTGTCGACGATTAGCTTTATTTTTTCGAATGTATAATTTTATTCTATTTTAGTGCACGGTTACGCAGAGTTCTTCCATGCATGATTATCGAGCCACCAATTGATTCGGATGCGTGTAGGTTTCTCCGTAGGACCGTTTAGAATTCACATCGAGACGATAAGACCAAATGCAGGCAAACATACACGCACGCAGTACACAGACGCACACAATGATTCGGTATCGACGAATGTTGGACTCGCGGGTATCGATAGTTGACGAGAGTTCTCGTGAGGATCATTTACACCTTGTCATGCGGAAAATATGTTTACGAAGAGTACCATTTAAAATATTCATTTGGACGCTCGGAGGAATACTTTTGAGTATTGACCGCGGTTTTTATTTTTGTCGTCGTTATATTATTCTGTATCTATCTAACGCGGCGTTGTGATCGCGGAAAATTCGGTTATTTTTCGTCACGTAAATTCTTTCAAGAAACACAATATGACGCCGCTGTATTATATTATACTCGCAGACATCGCAAATCACATCACCATAATATTATATAATTTTTACTGTTCCACGTGCCTCTTGAAACCACCTGGGAATAAGGAACATTAATAGGTACAGTCATTGGTTTATTAAAAATGTATGGGCCCATAAATTTAAACTGGGTCCTTATAGTCAAATTGAAAATATTAGCAACAGTAAATTGAAAATCAAGAGGTGTATGAATTAAGACGAGTAAAATGTTAACAATATATTTCTGTAGTCGCTTAAGAAAAACTATAGGTGACGATTCCAGTTATATTAAAATACAAATAAACTTTAAGCTTGTTTATTAAGTACACAGATCGTAATATATTATATGATGCTGAAAATGTATTATTCGGGTGAGTCACTGCCACAGCGTTTGGAAAGTTGTATTGGCCTGTCCACCGGGTCGGTCACCGGCGCCCTGAACTGGTCGACGGTCCTGATCTAGCGGATAACCAGAGTTGTTACTACAGCGACAAAACGTACCACTTAAATATGCATATTAATTACTTACGTATTTAAAAACGAATGCATACCGTTGATGCCGTTGTAACGTTTTGTCGTGTAACATAAAATCGAGTTAATGGAGCAAATCGTGTGTGCGGTCTTAGGCTCCCATTTCTACAGGGCCCACTAATGATGCGGCGTGTTAGATATTAATATCAGGTGTGCGTGTGTAATCGCATTCAACACCGCAAAAGGGTGAGTAAAGTCTACTCAGTGAAAGTATGTCACGTGCAATTTATGACCTAGACCAGTAGTTTAGGAAATTTTGGGGTACTCTAACCTAACATGGACCCTCACGGTCTTATGACCAAAAAAATATTATTACTGAAAACTAATTTTCCATATTCTTTAGATAGTAACCGAACATATTATTGTATATATATATTTGTGTGTACAACCATGAAGATGACAGCGTCCCGGACCCCTGACACCAGATTAAGAACCACTGGTCCAGACCAATTTATTTCTCAACTGCGTAACTGTTCAAACAACGTTCGTCAAAAACGTACAAATAAATACATTGTGTAATTCAATGCACAATAACAAATCAGTATTAATTTTAATTATTTTAACCAGAATTTGATTCATAAAGCCTTTTTTTTTTTTAGTAGTGTTAAAAAGTTAACATCTATATTATTATATAATATATTATATATTACTTATTATTGCTATGGTATTATATATAACATTTGGACTGTTACTTTAGAAGATTCGAAAAATTAAGTGTTAGAAGTGAGAGATAGAGGATTATAACAACAATAAACTATTTTAATTTATGAAAGTGTATCGTTTTTATTAAATTGTTTTAAACACATTTGTTTTATTTCTATCATCATGTTTACAGGGGAAAATGAGATTGTCAAGAATGCGAAGGCTTAAAATAATGACAATATCATAACGTGGAACGTTTTAGTATGAAGCGGACGGGCATTTAACTATTAAGATTAGTTAATTTGTCGTACATTTTTAATCTAGACGCAACATAATATTTTCATTTAAATATCTGTATTTTTTTTCACGAGATTCCTCGTGTTAACACACCAAAAGAATAACTAAACTATGAATAACGTTGAAAAGGTTTAGTCAAGACGTCTGGTTCGCTATATATATATATATATAGTAGTCTACATATTCAAATGGTGCAACTAACCTGACAGATTAATGTTGTTGTACCACTCATACCAAAGAAAAAAACGGATGGGTCTCGCTTTGCTGTACAGTCGGGGGTGGAGTGCACCAGATTTATAGGATAGGTCATAATTACAATGGATTTGTTAATTTGAATGCAATGATAGATATCATTGTATACGAATAACGATCCTGAACGGAGTTATTATGTTTGTCTAAAATGGGTAATAATAATCTAGTATTTTATATTTAAATTGAAATATAATGCAATAGTATGCAATTTCGTAAAAATTTAAATTTCAAACAGTCATAAAATTTTTCCATTAAGTCCGGTAGACATTTTTTCATAGATTTATGAAGAGTAGCTTATGGATAACCTAGTGTTAAAATTTTGAACTTAAGTTATTGACAGAAAAAATTTTATGAATTTTCAACTACAAAATAACTTGCAAATTATTGCGATTTTAACATATTTTATACAAATTTGAACTTTATGGGCTTATAAAAAAAATTTGAGTGAAACTATCTCCAATATTTTTTAGTTACAATTAGTATAACTTATAATTAATCCTTTAATATATTTTCAAGAGTTTTCGGACAGCCAAAAAATGTTATAGATAATTAAAAAAAAAAAACTTACAAAAATTGAAAATTTAAATCGTCTATAAGTAAGTCAAAATATGTCAAAATACTTTGAAAACTGAACTATGTATAGAGAATGTCAATAAAAAGATTTTGTGAAAATTTCAAGTTGTTACGGTTTTTCGTTTTTGAGTTAGAGCATTTAAAAAAAATGTAGTTTGTAAAAACGTGATTTTGCGTAAAATTTCCTGTTTTTTCGTAATTTTTTTATCGTTTTTTTCGATTTTTGCAAAAAGTATTAAAAAAGTTTGATTTTTGACTAACCCAAGTACTATCTACATTCACTTTCCTTTCAGAAAAGTTGCTTTTTAAGCAAATCGAAGCATTTTTACTACCAAAAAAGGTATCGTCAGACACAACAAAAAAAAAAAAAATACACATCATTGTAAAATCTATAGATTCCATCTACTGAACTCCGTTCAGAATCTAAAATTAAATGGTGTATATTAGGTATTTCCAAAAATTCTAACACAATATAATCGCCATTTTTTTAAATGCTCACGCGTGATTCGTATGTTTCCTTTGTTAGTGTTTCCATCGAATGGCCATCTGCGATTGCATCTGGACCAGTTACTAAAATATAGTATTAATAATAAATACCGACAAGTTCCCATTTTTGTAAAGGTATGCATATTATGAAATAAGAAGCTACTTATATTGCATCAATTTTTTGAACTTTATGAGACGAATAATCCTGTGCATATTATAATTTGATCCAAGTGCATATTCATAATGTTTTCATTCTGAGAAAATAACCGTAGACCACCTATTTGAACCCACTTGTACACTTATATAATATCTACGGTGCAAAAACAATCGAAACACTGAAACATTTGATTTTTTCCTTCATCTAGATATCATTATATGCTGTCATGGTACCCTACCTATAATCTGTATGCTATAAAGGCGTATGCACTATAATGGTGTAATGATTCATAAAGGAACTGACTATATATTTTTTTTTTATCGTACAACAGTATTAAATAGTTCGATGCAGTTTAGTGGTCAGATTTCTGAACGAAAACCTATTGCAGTGTTTATGTTTTCCGGTCAGGTATGCGATGCGAACGCTCGAGTGTGCCCACAAAACGCGTCAAAAGTTAACGATCGGATTAACTTTTTCAGGTTACTCATCCTTGGTGTAGAAATATTTGCGTGATTTTTTAATTATTATTATCATTATTACGTCCATGCTCTACGGGCCGAAAATGAGATATCTGAGAGACAGAATGTGTGTGTAAGAGAGAAAGGGCGCAGTAAAATATGTAAAATCGCTCATTATTGTCAATCACGCACCCGTTCGTACATCACGGTCCACGGATGATAATAATTTAAAACGTACTCGGGGGAATCATCGTGGTGGTGGTTAATTACGTGGCACTCAACATTTTTTATTGTTTGCTTCAAATACCAAAAAACGATCACATATTTTTGGAGTCAAACAATGCACGCGTTTATCAGCTATCGGACGCGACGATACACTCCGGTATAGCAGGACAAAAAAAAAAAAGCAGTTCCATCCGTTCTGCACGGCACAGGTATAAATAACGGTGTAATACAATCGAATCTCTATACTCAACAAATTCGACGATTTTTTTGAAAAATAAAACGATGTTTTGAATTGGGCATTTACAAAAATAAAGTAACTTTGTGGAACAACACTAAAAAAGTCATTCGGTAATCAGTCAACAACGTGTGCCAATAATTATTGCTGATATCAATTTTATTAGATCGGTAAGCAGATAATAAATAATCAAAAGGAAAGCACGATGAGGCAAAATAAATAATATTTTATTTAATTTTTTCAGAATGAATTTTAAATAAAATCTTATCAAATGTTATCCATTCTTATAAATTATTGTTTAATAACTTTCAAATGCACTAAAAATATCAAAATATGCTGTATACCTACATAAAAAGTTTTAAAAATACGAAATTATAAATGCTATGTTTTTAATTTCTTAGGACATTAAATTAACTTTATCATTGGAAATCAATATGTTCTGCAGACATTCAGAAAAAAAATTAATTTGAATTTTGAAATAGGTTCCTCAATAATATTATATATCCAAGTATAAAATGATTATATAAAATTACTTCGTTTAAGCAAAAACGTTTTTTCATAAAATAGATAAATTTAATGAAAATTTCATGATGTCATTAAAGAATTTTTTGCATAAAATGTTTTGTGGAATATAATTAGTCAAATAAAACCCAAAACGTTTGTATAGTTAATTTTTTGTAATTTATAAAAACTGCCATTGTGCGCTTCAATATAATAGTTGATAAAAGTTATAAATATTAATTGTTAGGAAAATTGTTTTCTAAGTCATGAATAAATTATTATACGGGAATACCTTGTCAAAAAACTTCATGAGAATGTCAGCAGAGATCGTGCAACCTGTAGAGATTATACTATATTACTATAACTACTATACTACTATTAAAATAATAATAATTATTATTATTATTGTTATTATTAATATAATTTATGCACATTCGTTCATAATGTTCATACCGGGCGGTCGATCGTTCGTACATGTTTTGCTTTTGCTCGTCAGATGGCACTACTACTACTACAACTATAAAACGTTCATATATACGAGTCTATACATAAATGTATATCCGTCTATCCGAAACATAAAATGTCGAACATCTTTATTTACAATTTGCAGTGTTAAAAATTAATGTTCAGGTTTATTTTAATATTATAACACGTATTCAATATATTCTAATTCTTGAAAGCCACCGAAAAGAGACTGCAAATCGCATTTCGTTTTGCAAAATTATTATGAATTCTAGCTTGTGTCAGTACAACACATAATATACGACATTTTTCATCGCTTATTTTTAAATACAATACACTCCTCACGCATTATATGTATAATGGACTCCTGCGCCATGCGTGGTACACAGCATGACGTATCTACGTACCGTTATAAAATCGAATTCGAACGAAGTGGAAAATGTTGGTGGTTTGCTCAACATGGAAGGTAAGAGATTAGAGGACGTAAGTCACGTAGTATAACTTATAGCAAATGTATCGGAAAAATGAATAAGGATTAGATGGATTGATAATAAGATAAAGTTTGTTTTTTGTAATTTCTGGACAAATGATTTAATAATACGATATTTATCACGTTGTAAATGAAATAGACAATAGTTCATAATTTATAATGGATATCCTTTAAATTCAATGCAATATAATATTTAAAATATACGTATTAAGTAACAATGTAGTAATATTTTCAGTGCTCGATAAGAATATTGTAATATACGTAATGTTATAAACTATTATAATATTAGGGTATCGATGTGCATGATTAATTCGGTATGTAAAAGTGTAATCGAGTTAGCAAAAGACGGGAGTGGTTTTGGACAATTGGATGATACGAAGCAATTGATGCGTCTGAACCGGATGAAGTTTGGGCCTTCCATTACCGATATTCGGTTTGGCAAGACTATATTATATGTATATATATCTAACACGCAATACTCCTGTTCCACCTCGGGCAGAAATCGAATTTTAATTTTCACCGAAATGTGATTAAATATACCGTGCAAATAACCGATCACAATTAGTTAATATATAATAATATAAATAAATATAAATATTAATAATAATAATAATAATAATAATAATAATAATAATAATAATATAAAGTAGAAAATTCTTCGTACATATCCCGGTTCGATTAGAGACCAATTCGTAAACTTAATATCAAAATTAATTGAGGATTGTGTATGTGTGTGTGTGTGTGTGCATGTATGACCTTTAAATTTCCATTTCATACATAAACCGTAATGTGCAATGGAAACGGTTAGGTGGAAGGAAAAAAATAAATTAAAAACTAGAATTCTGCAGAGGAAAGTTCTAACGACGAGTGAAAAGTCAACAACTATATACGATGAAGGAAAAAAAAAATGTTGTTAATCTAGAGTAAAAGATCATAGCGGGCGATATGAATAATTAAGTAATAATTATGGCTGAGTTTTTCCCGTCGCCGCCTTCATTCTTTTTCCGCCCTTAGTTGTAGTGTACACATTCTCCACCGTGATACTAAAAAGCTCGAGAAAAAATTAGTTTGTTTTAAAACTGGCATTAGCTTCACTTTTTTTAATACTTCCAGATTGGATGCTACTGCGGTGGTGAGAATCATTCATTATTTAGAATGTCATACAACTACTATGCGTATAAAGACTTTTTTGAGCTTGTTTATCTGTCTTATTATCCTGAGGCTTATCTTGTAGTTTCTAAGTACAAAATTAACTGAGCGTTCTAAAATTTAACTGGTATATCCAGTTGGGGATTATGGCGTGCATCCTTCTTAGACCAAGTCAAGAAACCACTTTTTTTAAAAACGTTTTTTTTTTTTTTTGCTTGTCCCCCATGTTTATATTATACACATATATAATGCACAAGGAGGTTAAGCGTTTTATCCACTTGTTCCACTTGTAGTTCAATATGCACTTATACATGAAAATTAAAAATAAATTTCTAATTATTAACGATAAACTTTCTAGAATTTCAGCCCAGGTGACATAAAGAAAATCGTTTGACGGGTCCATCAAAATAAATTGCAATTTTTAATTAGTAACGAAACTCCTTCAATTTTGTTTTCTATATCTCAGTTTATTACAGTTTATTTCTTCATTCCTATTGCATGTGGACAAATGACATTGTCTAGGTTTTAGGGAATATCGAAATTATATGTTCAAACATACAATAATATACGTATAATGTATAAAATAACAATAATATATATATATATATATCTTTACAAATGAAATTAGTCAAAAACAACCAAATATTAATATTTACACTTTTGATAAAATATGAAATAAATAATTCGATTGCTTTGAACTTGCATATTTTATTTTTATAAGGAATAGTTTATACCTTTGTAATAATAGATGATAATATTAAAAAAAGGAACTTTAAGCATAATTCTAACCCTGATATTTGCATAATTCTTGTTGATGTGTGTATAATATGGGATATTCTTTTTTTTTTTGAATCTAAACTTTTCAAATATTTAACAAAACTTTAAATCACATAACTATATATTATATTTATTACACCATTAGAATAAAAATAAAATTATGCGTAATTTATCATACATTGTCGCATTTCTAAAAAGTTTTTTTTTTCATTTTTCTAAACGTTAAGTTTTTTTTGAAAAATAATTTCTTCCTCTTAATTTTTTGTAAGTTCCGTACGACTTTAATCAAAATTGTATGATTATCGGCATGAGAAAATATTTATGCTAACGCATAGAACTTTTTCCCTTCTAAAAGAAATAGTCCCTTTATTACAACACAATTTTTTAACTTTTGACCTACTCTCGTTGACCAAATTGATACCTTTATTAATGGAAGTTCTTAAATATTTATTAGAACTAAATACGACAAAATGTGTCTTACCGATTTTTCACCGACATCTCTAAATGTGATTTAAATAACTACTTATGTATAATTATTATGTTTAACATATTATTTTGATGGCTTACAAAAACAGAAAAATGAAGTGTTATATATATTAATTGTTAAATACATTTTTTTCAATATTCGTTTAACACTTCAGTTTTGAAGCATAACATTTTTTTTTTATTAAAATATTAGTTGATTAAACGATCCAAGAATGGATTATGAGCTTGTTTATTTTGGACAACGTATAAAATCTTTTTTTTTTTGCTTATTTTTAAAGTTACTTTACATTATGTATTTATTTTATTGAATACATTTCTTGGCAGATTTTTTTATTTTTTTGGTTTAAAAGCCATCAATTTTCTGGAAATCAATATTTGACCATAATAAATTCTACACCAATAGGAGGCTAAAAATGACGAATTGTTATTTAACGATGACAACGGTCCAGTGGATTCAAGTGAAAAGTGATATAGGAAAGGAAAAATCATATTTTTCACACACACACACACAAAATGTTGGTTTGAGTGTTTTTCTATTGTGAAAGGAAAAGCTTTAATATCATTGTGTATTTTTGGTGGTTGTCACAAAAAGATAGATAGAGAGAGAGAGAGAAAGAGAGATAGACGAGAGAGGATACTATATATAAATAATATTTATACAGACCAACGAGAGACACTCGAACGTCAATGTGTTAATATTACTTTAGAGTGAATTGCAACAATTATTAAAAACTCCGAATATCAGACCAGATGGCTGTTGCTTACAAAAGAAAAGAATACCATCGAAAACTTGAAGCCCTGTGAACTGTGATTAAACTTCCAAGGTTGGCTGTACAGAAAAACGGGTGAATACAATACACACAAACACACACACACACATACATTCATATATATATATATATATAGCAGTGGTGACCCGCCCTATATATTATTATATTAATATATAGACGGTCGTAGCCTCTTGGTTTTTGTTTGTTTTTGGGAATATTTCAAACAAATGAGAGATACACGCATGTATAATATATGTAATAAACAGTGTGATGTCATTTGATTTTCGAAAAAATTTAATTTAATTTTGAAAAATATACATCAAACGATATAATAATAAAACACAAAAATTCGACATGTCGAAATAATGTACGCGTTCATCTCTGCGCAACAATTTTAATAAAATCAACAGTGTGTTATTGTTTGAAATGTATAATTTCATTTTAAGCCCACACGGTTTCGAATAGATGAAATTCAATCAGCTTTCCATAAATCATCCAAATATTTAGAGATCCTATTTTAACGTCATGGGTACGCTTATAGTCGGTATAATTTAATATTATAGTACCTACCTAATGGGCTATTTGTTGTACACTCATATTATATTATGTATTTATGTATACTTATTTGACGTTTGATATCAGTATTTACGCCTAAATACGTTCAAATAACTGTATTATATTATAATAACAAACACATATTATTTGATGATTTACCTAAGATGAATAATTAAAATAATTATATTATTGTTTATTATTTAAATTTATTTATTGAATTTTGCAAACGAACCCGATATCGATTGTTAATATGTTATATAAAAAATATGCACAATTTCTTTAAACTTTTTCTTGTGATGAATGTGTTTAGTTCTTAAAATGAGATGTAAATTTAATTATAATATATTATATAATGACAATAATAATTCATTGTAAACATTATTACTAAATATTAATTAATTAATTAATTAATTAATAATCTTAATTTTACGTTTTTCCAAGTATAGCTGTTGCTTTGGAAATATTTTTGACTCTTCCGGCTACAAGCTGTAAAGCAGAATGTTCTTTTATTACATTAAGACGTGTTAAAACATGGTTACGATCAACGATGGGTGATGATAGGCTGAATGAAATATGTATGTTAAGTGTTCATAGAGAAAAAGTAAATTCAGATAAAGAAAAATGTATGAAAATTTCACAGACACAATTTGCTAGAGAATGTCCATGGAGATTGAAATTCATATTTAATGAAAAAGAATAATGTATATAATAATACTTAATTGTAATAATGACGAAATATAATAATGTACTTTAAATAAAATGTATAAAAAAAATATTATTTTATTTTTTAAATTAATTCCCCCCCCCTAGAAAAAAGTCTGGGAACTCCATGGATGTAATTATAATATATTATATAATAACAATTCATTGTAAAAATTATTACTAAATATTATTATATTGCTACCAATATTAAATTTGTAGCATAATTTAATATTACGGTTATCAATTTTGTTAGCAACGTTTTGAAAAAGTTATAGAGTTTCAATGAAACAATATTTTATTGATATTATTAACATTTATTACAAACAATCGTTTCAATAAAGAGAACCGATGTTATATTTTTGTTTATATTTATTCTGATACGGGCACAAGGAAAAAGTTTTAAACTGATAATACTACGTATTCGGAACAGGCAACATGTTTCATGTTTCCACCAAACATTTCGATGTGAATTAAAACTACCTATATATTATAATTATTAGTTATAATGTATTTTTTGAGTTATGAAATTAGTATTAAAAAAAAAAAAAAAAAAAAAAAAACACACACACTAATCTATACCGAAATTAATAACAATATCATTATAACTTAATAGTTAATATGTACTAAAATAGTTTAATAAAGCGTACACAAACTATTTTAATATTATTATATATTATTATATAATATAATATTATATATTATTATATTAAAATTTTTAAAAATCAATATTTAATGGTGAAATATTGTATTAATTCTTAAGATGATATAGTCCAGCAGCTTTAATTCAGCACTAATTATTGACACTATATTGAATTTTATGAGAGTTCATCCACTAGTACAAGTCATTGAAAAATCAATTTCTCGTAGGTAAATATAATACACATTTTTTAAATGATATCGTCCAAGAGTACTATGACTTAAACAAAATCCTCTATCGCGCCAATATTAAGTTCTGAATTTGTGTTATTGAACGATATAATTTGAAATATGAGTATAACATTTCCTCATAAGATATCGATTTTTCAATAATTTGTTCTAGTGATAATTTAATTTAATAATATAATTTAATATAATAACAACAACAATACAATTATAGTAATAATAATGATAATAATAGTTATAACCATAACAATAAAATTATTGATATAATACTTGATATTAATAATTGATTAATAATATATATAATTCCTTTTTTTTGTTATAAGCAATAAGAATTATTAAGATCTGCGTTTTAATATTGCGGACTCCCATATTCTATATGGTGCACATAATTTTAATAATATTTTACCTTTCCCACAAAATATACATACATGTAAATACGTATTAAGAAATTAAAGACTTTTTTTAATATTAGAGTTAAAGAGAAAATTGAAAATAATAACTAGTTTAACCTGATAGAAGAAATGTGTTCACATAGGTATTATAGGTACTCGTATACTACATTTTATGAAATCATTATATAATATTGATTTAATATAACACTGTCAAATAATAGTTATTATTTCACATGTAATGATAACCGCGAATCACGCATATTATCGCAGTAATTTACCACGCATATAATGAAGAATTATTAGTGAAATATTATTACGTATTACATATAAATTTGTCGCGTTTAGATATATTCCAATATATATACATATTGTGCACATATTATTTAATGTATTAAAAAAAAAAAATAAATAAAAATCCCACCTAGATTTCAAAGACACAAAGTTGAGGTTCGGAATTTATTGCGGCCATAAATCTGTAGATTTCGTTGGTAATGTTCGACGTATTTTCCTAGAAAATCCTACCCTCATTCTATCAGAAGCCAGGTTTCATCTAAAGTCTTGACTTTTGAAAACGATTAAGGGGGCTGGAGGACGCGAACAGACATGGCATACCATTAAATCACTGATCTGTATGTTGTGTGTATGCGTGTGTCAGGAATATTTCGACGATAAATTTTCTGGACCAGGAAAAAAAAAACGAAGTGAAAAGTGTCAATGTATTTATTGGTTATTTTTGAAGATAAGAATCAATTTGGAGGGAAAAAAAAGAGTGGTTTTTCTCTAATTGATATATGCGTAGTTCGTAGTTAAAATAAAAAAATATTCTACAATAATTTTTCTCCCAAGTTATATTATTTCGTTACCTAGTATGAGAATCACATACAATAATGCGATAGCATGTACTCGTATACACCGTGGACATATATTAATATTCCATATTATTTATTTATTATATAAATTATAAAGTAACATCCTCGAAGGGTAATATGGTACAGGAAAACAAAATCTTAAATACTATATACGTACAAAATAATAACGATTCTCAAGTACAATCACCAAAAAGAAATAAAAATGTATACAATGTAATATAATGTTGTTATAGATAATAATAATACTGAAATAGATTAAATTTAGATAGGAGGAATATAATATTTGTTATTTATGATTAATAAGTAGGATTAGTAACTAATAAGTATATGACTTCAATTTGTTACTGTTGTTATAGAAAAAATCAAAATTATAAATATTGTTTATGATGTTAATATTCGGTTTAGTGGGCTGTGTTTAACGAGATTATTTTTACCAAAATTTGTGCAGAATAAATGTGAATGGCGGGCGTTAAAAACTGGTATTTTAAAATAAATTTGTTCTAGTATATCTGGACAATCTATTTTATTGTTAAGTAATTTATGGATAAATAATACATCTGTGTTTAGCCGTCTTGATTCTAAAGTTGGTATTTGGTATATTATAGCGACATCTTTTAATGATTTATTGATTATTAATGATATTATGAAGCACATACTGTGATTTATATCAATAATTTATATTAAATTTACTACTCTTACTACGTAGGTTTCTTATGTTAACCCATATTCAATGTTCAATGTTGTACATGTTCAGTGGCTAACGAATGGCCATGTAAGGGCTCAACATTTAGGCAAAACTGGTACATAACTGTGCAAAAAAAAAAACAATACTACATAACCAATTTAAATATTTTGGGCACAAGGCTCTCAGGCGAGTTGGAAACAAATTAAATTCTATATACCATATCTGTTGGCGACTATATCCGCGTTTAAAATTTGCGGGTGTATAGAACACCGTGAGAGACTGGTCAGGTAATATTATATTCGGTAACACTGAATCAACACACTTTAATAAAAGTAAAATAGTGGACTGTATTTTAAAACATAAAAGAAACACTAATAATAACAATGCTTGGTCCGTTGCCGGCAGAGCGCGACAATACGCGAGTTAATACAGAATTCGGCCCGATGCCGGTAGAATGCGATAATACGCAAAATAACAATATTCGGCCCGATGCCGGCAGAAACGCAACATACGCGATTAATAAAATTAAGTGATCCCGGTGATCACATAAAATAATCAAACGTACGGCTGACAGAGTTGCAACAATAACTATTTAATTGCAATAAACAACGCATGCCGGCCTTTTATATCCGTAGCCCACGGTAGCGCGAAATTTCTAGAAATGACTCGGCTGAGCCGCCCTCAAACCAGTTTTTCCTAGAAAACACACGCTGCCGTTCGCTCAGTCGTAGAGCGGTGGTGTTCGCGTACTACCCCGAGAATATTCGAGTCGTCTAAAATATTCTACGATACAAACTATTTCGAACAATATCGATTGAACATTACACCAAAATTTTATTATTATTATTGTATATTGTATATCATAATCATTGTTTTCTTAGATCAATTCATTTTTTTTTAGATTCTGAACGGAGTGATGGAGTCTATTGGTTTTACGATGAAGTGTGTTTTTATTTATATATTTTTTGTGTCTGTCATCACGTTTTGGGGTAGTAAAAATGCTTCGATTTTCTTAAACAGCTAATTTACTGAAAGGAAAATGAATGTATATGGTATTTGAGCAAATCCAAAATCAAACTTTTCAATACTTTTTAAAAGAGTCAAAAAAACCTTAAAAAATTATGAAAAAATAGGAATTTTTACGCAAAACTACGTTGTGGCAAACTATATTTTTTTTAAAATGCTCTAACATAAAAAGGAAAAATCACATAAACTTGAAATTTTCACCAAATATTTAAATTACTGTTTTCTATATATGGTAACCTTTTCGAATTATTTTGAAATTTTTTGAGACTTATTTATAGACAATTTAAATATTCGATCTTTGTAAGATTTTTTTTTGAAATATCTATAAGATTTATTTGGCTGTCCGAAAAATCTTGAAAATTTAACACAATGTTTATTATAAGTTATACTTCATTTTAAGTCATACTTACTGCAACTAATAAAAATTGGAAATTGTTTCACAAATTTTTTTTTTATAAGCCCAAAAATTTCAAAATTGTATAAAACGTGTCGAAATCACGATAACTTGCAAGTTATTTTGTAAATAAAAAATCATAAAATTTATTTTTAATAAATTTATATGCATTTGAAATTTTCGATTTTTTAAATTTTTTTTTTTATAATCGTTGATAAAAAAAAAATTTGGGTGATACAAAATACTTGAAAATTTAATAGAAGATTCCAAATTAGTTGGTTTTTACTGTAATCGAATATTGACATAGTATTTCAATTTAAATATAATGATACCTATTCTAGACCAACATATCATCTCCGTTAAGAATCGTTATTCGTATATAATGATACCTATCATTGCATTTAAATTATTTAACAAATCCATTTTAATAACCTATGAACGATGTGCACCCATCCCTAATTGTACAGCATAGTGAGGCCCACGCCATTATTTTATTTTTTTTTTATTTAATTTTTAGTTAACTTACTTAATATAAAACCTTTTAGAGCATTAATTATTATATTAAATATTTTTGAGAGTTTTCGATAAAACTATACAACAATAAAAAACTTCAAAAGTTTTCCAAGACAAACGGTGTAATGGTTTTTACTACTCGTATACACTCGACGTGAGAATATAATATGTAATAATAATAATGTTGATGATGATAATAATAAAAATAATAATTATAATTATTATTATGAAAATAATAACAATAATAATAATTATAACAACTGAAACGGAAAATATTAAATAATAGTGTATATGCATGTGCATTATAACCGTTGTATAAACGTAGTGCCATTGTTGTTGTACATATTATATAGTTTTATTAATTGAAAACCGGTAACCAATCGGGCGACTGAAATTAACAACAAAAGCCGCGCCCACTGAATTGTATAATACGATTTCCACGATTTTCGCGACGATAATGGAAAACGTATTGTAGCCAGCCCACGTGCTATCAGTCACCGTGCATTTTCATAATATATTATAATAGGTATACGTGATCCTTGGCCCCGGGTCACATAGCATATAACTATTATTATAATATAATAGTCTTTTTCTGATCATATTCGCACTGTTGTCGTATATTGCGACTTTATAGTAGTCTCGTATTATAATCAGACTAATACACCACGTCAAGCGGACCGCGTGCAGTAAAAAGTTTATATATATTATTTATACCTTGACAATGTCATTTCGTATCTTTGTAATCCCGCCACCCCTTATCGTATGCCTATTTATGTGTTCCCCTATAGCGAGCTCTATTGACTTCCACGATGATCATTGTTTTGAAGTATACGACCTTATTAATTGTCCAGTACGGTTACAATAGGTTTGGACCTACTCTTGGGATGGAACTAGTATATATATATATAATATTCTTTTAGTACTATATCCGAGTTTTGTTCGTCAAAACCTTTAAAAAACAAAATGTCTAACGAGTGATGTTTTATTGTATTATTTCGACGGAGACAACGGAGGTTCTGAACGAACTGCGGAATACTAAAATATTTGGGCATGCATAAATAATGAGCGATTATTTCGTGGTTATTTGTGGTAGAAGGAAAAAAAATACGATATACGCGGCATAATAATATTACTTATTAATAAATGCACTGTACGTTCGCGGTATCACCGTACAACTCTTGGAAAATACTAAATTAAACGAAATAACGCACGACTCGGTCTTATATAGTGTAATATGTTGATTATTCATTATGAACCATGGTGTTCAGAAGTCATTTCGTTATGATATTTACACGAATGGAATACGGATGACCCGTGTGAATTATTTTCTGTCAACGCAGTTTTAGTTCGTGACGATGACTACGGTAACGACTGTCATCATACATCAAAAATGTCCGGATCGATTAACGTTAAATGATTTATTCAAATAATTTAGTGAAAAACTTTGACTTGGACAACGGGTTATGGAAATACCTTTTTTTATTTCACTGATATACGTGAACGATACGCGTGTATGTTGGCACAAGCACTATTATTATCCAGACAATTAGTGATTGTAGGCAAAAATAACGGTGCAGACGAAATATCGAAATGAAGAAAAAAAAGTTCAAAGTGAAATTTGTACGGTTGTTGGAATGGACATTTTGAAACTATATTATACATTGTACAATATAATCTGATTACAAAAAGCAAGTGTACGTATAACATACCATTTTTGTATTTTTAAGATTAATTGTTTACTTAAAATCTAATAGTGTAAGTACATAATTACACTTACTTTTTATGTGTCAATATTAAATTTAAACATTTAACTCGTACAAGTGATACTACACTTTAAATATTTATACAAGTTATTACAGGATATAAACAGTATATTTCAGGATAAACTAATTATAATTATATTTTTTTCGTGCAGTTTTTGTACATATTTTTCAACAGAATTTCATGATCTGGTAATGAACTGCTCCTATTTATTTATTTTAAACGCATCATAATTAATCTCCACCAACGTTGGATATATGTCCATCATATAGATAAATAAATAAACAATTCTGCATTTCAAAATGTTATACAAACATGAATGTTTAAATGCTGACTAACAATTGTTGAGTGACTGGTACAAATAATTACATTTGTGAGGCATGGCGTGGCGGAGTGGTTAGCCGCATTTGCTGATGAGCGCTGTGGTTAAGCACCGTCCGGCGTTGTTAGACTCGGATGGGTGACCATCTAGGTTTTTAGCGACGAAACCATGCCACATATACATATATGTGTTCCAACCAACAGTTTCCTAAATCAAACAATCAATACAAAACTACATTCAATGGCCTTAGTTGTCGCGGGTTTATTAATAAAAAAAATTAAAATAAAAAATACATTTGAGTCAATGTATAGCATTTGGACTTTAATTATTTAATTAATTTTATAATAATAGTTACAGTTATTATATTATTATTAAAAGTATCCAGTTCATGTCTTTATACGGTTAATATTTTTATACCACCAATGTTTTTGATCAAAACACGTTACAGTTTTGGACTATGACGAATTATATTTTTTAATATTTTCCTTTTTTTTTTTTTTTTATTGGTTTATAACGAAGAAATGTAGAAATGCATTATATTTTAAATCATTAAATATTTTAGATTGAATGTATTGTATCAGTCTTTATAGACAAAAATCATGCATCGTAAATTTCTGGCTTTGGTCGGGTTTTGTTATAACTTGAACATATTATTCAAATACTTCAAGTTGTGCTTATGTATTTTCGATATTTTGAATTGAAGTCAGAGCATAATTTATGAAAGATCAAGCGTTTAAAATGTACAAAAGTAATAACACTAAATAATTAGTAACTATTGAGAAATGTCAAAAATAATTCCCCCAAATACACCAATTATTTCCTATCTGGAAAAAAATGAATCATCACCGGAACAAATCCTTCTGGTCAAAGTCACCGCGTGCAGAAACAAATACAAAAATTAAGTATAAGAAAAAAAATACATCACAATAAAATAAAAATACATTCGTTTTTACAAATAATGTATTCACAATTATTAATAAATTATAATAATGTATCAAATTGAACAGTCTTTTTTGAACAATTTTCTAAATAATTATATTTTTTATTATTCCATCTTACCAGCTCAACACACACATACACACTTGGAATTACACTAGCGTGACCACTGTTCCCGTACGAATTGGATCGTAAATTGTCGAGGGGTCCAGATGACACATCACCGCAGTGGTGCGGGATAGTGGATGACGGCAGCGGTGGCGGATGGACCCTCGCCTTTACAACGGAGATCCGGTGATTAAAATTTGATCAAAAGCGATCAATTTCATGGTATGATATGCGCGCGCGTTTATATCAATTTCACGGTACGCCGGAGTTTTGTCGTCCGCGACAACCGTGGCGCACCAGTTCCGATCGACATTTTGTGTGTGTCTTTTTTTATTTATTTATTCGTTTAAATTAATTTTTTTGGTGGATTGTTTTTTTATAGTTTGCGCTTGTGGTGCCCAATTTTAATGACGACCAGTTTGTATATTGTACACAAATGCTACAACAGAGACACCAGCGAATATCATTGTTATCATCTTGCACGGATGATGACGGCCTGTAAATTACTATTTTACTACTAGTTCTTCTGAGAGAGCCAGATAGCTTCGAATGCCCACATTATATTCTACATTGTGTATAATAATAATTATAATAATAGTAATAATAATAATAATTGCACATTTCTTACAAGTATTGAGTGATGAGAACGAACAAACTGAAATACAAATAATAATAAAAGTAAACATTTTCTTTAGAGTATTTAAATAAATTATAATAAAATTAATATTTTTCAAGGACACCTGAAGTTCTGAAAATAAGAATCCATCCAACGGCAGTGACAGGCACTATGGCGGGAAATGCATTCACAATAAAGAAACGAAGAAATAATACGTTAAGATACCAAGTAAGAAACTGCGCACATAGTGGGAAACGGTTCAAAGTGGTGTGCGTACAGTCCATAAAATAATAATAATAATAATAATAATAATAATAATAATAATAAATATACCACAGGAATACGTCATAATAATGGCCATCATAAGCTGTTCGGGGGTGAATGCCTTGCCGTCGCTTTTTAAGGGCTAGGTGTTCCTGCCAAAATTCGAAAACGTATTCGATTTTTTTTACACCCTCCATTCCGATCACGGGGTAAACTTATGGCTGAGTGTGAAGATTTTGGAAAGTTTGATCTACACATAAAAGCCGCGCACACAGCACGAGGTCTTCGATTTCGTCGAACGCGATCGAAATATAATCGATCATACCGTTAAACATTATTATGTATAATACGAGCATATTATTATTATTTTCATTAATACTGGTGGAGAGACATTTGTTGTAGGGAGCACGCTGAAGCACCATCTCGGGAGACCGGAAAAACTTTGTAACTATATGTATATATATATTTTATACAATACATGTGCGACAACCGTGCGTACAAGTCAACGTGATGAGAGTGAACTTTGCTCGGCCACGTATACGTACGTATTCCGTACGTGAGTGGGGTATTTAAAACCACTTTGTGACGCTTTAAAATCTTAGAATATTGTGAAAAAAAACGAAATTAACTGGCTTGGCAATATCAAATGTTATATTTTAGGTAAAAACTAAATGAATAATATTATTAAAATCAAACGTAATATTATTATTATTATTATAAGAAACAATTACTTATAGGAAATAATTATGTCCCGATGTACGTTTTTCAGTTTTAAAACAAATTAGTTTTTAGTGAATTTACTTACTTTATTAAAGCAATTTTTTTAGATTTTAATTTTTATAAAATGCTCTCAATATTATAATAATATATGTTAAGACTATATTTATTTATTTTCAACGAAAATTATCGTCAAAAAATAAATAAAAACATATGATCAGGTAAGTGTTTTTTATTTAGAACCTATATTTAAACGAGAAAGTCTTACGTTGAATGGTATATTATTTGAAATATGCTCTAAATAATACCCAAATAACGACTTTTAAAAAAGTTTAAGTTATTAAAAAAAAATGTAAAGTAAAAACATCGTTTACATAACCATCTATTACCTCAAACACATATTTTTTTCACTTGCAGAACATTATATGGAGCCTTTCACTTACTTTTGGATAGTAAAAAAGTGGATGTGTAATGTGTATATTATAATACTTATACAATAGGCATTGCATTCCTGGCTTTCTGAATAACTCTGGAAACGTGGAACGATTTTATCCACACTCGATGTAAATAGGACTTTTTGGTTTGAAAAGGCACAAAGTGGTTATATATAAAATAAATATCAACAATGCCTGATATTAGTGTCAATCCTACAGTTGTCACGGTCGCAAAACCAATGATTATTAAGCTTATTAAGCCCAAGTTCTTTCGAAGAGATTTAATAATATTATAGGACTCTTTAAAACCTTTTGCAAATTATTAAGCCCCGATCTTGCAGAACTCGTGCGGTTTTCGTGAACGTTCCAGTGCACATATGCTGGAATCATTTATTCGTAATAAAGCAGAGGATAGCTAACTTAGCTAATATTCCAGTTTATCATCATTGAGGTAAATGTGACAATTTTATTGTTTACAGACAATCTTTTTGTACATAATATTACTTAAGCTTTTCCAATTTATTTAACAGTAATATTTTGGATTCAAGTTTAGTATTTTTGCAAAAAATTGTATAATATTTCTACACACATACTGGAGTAGTATATAGGTACTTCGCTATTTTAAATTTTAAATTTTTCCTTCACTGTCATTTTTAGAATTTATTTACACTCGACTCTTACAGGTGAAACTAAAAATATAATTTAGTTTCCATAGTTTAGCGTCAAATTAATATAATGTACACGGGAATATGTCCGTAATATTTAACTTGGTAAATAAATTCCCATGGGTCAATAAGGGATTGAGAAATAACGCCGGTATAAGCTCGCTGCTGTTAGTACGACTGTTACGATCATGTACCATGTACTAAATACTCATGTAACTCAATGGTGTACCAAATCAACGGTGGTGTATCGTGTAATTTCCTGTTCGAGATCACGGGGACCGGGTATAAATTAAATATAAAAAAAACGGGTGGGTCTAGCTTTGCTTTACAGTTGGGGGTGGAGTGCACCTCGTTTATAGGATAGGTCATTATTACAATGGATTTGTTAAATTTGAATGCAATAATAGATATCATTGTATATGAATAACGATTCTGAACGGAGTTAATATGCTTGTCAAAAATGTGTATATAATAATATAGTATTTTATATTTGAATTTAATTATAATGTAATTTCATAAAAATTTAAATTTCAAACAGTCATAAAATTTTTTCTTTTAAGTCCGGTAGACATTTTTTTATATATATTTTTGAAGATTAGTTGATGGACAACCTAGTGTTAAAATTTTGAACCTTAAGTGTAAACAGAAAAAATTTTATGAATTTTCAACTATAAAAATAACTTGCAAATTATGGCGATTTTAACATATTTTATACAAATTTGAACTTTATGGGCTTATGAAAAAAATTTGAGTGAAACCATGTCCGAAATTGTTAGTTACAATTAGTATAACTTATAATTAATCCTTTAATACATTTTCAAAAAAAAAAAAAAAATTAAAAAAAAAAATAAAAAAAAAAGAACACACATCATTGTAAAACCAATAGATTCCATCACTCCGTTCAGAATCTAAAAAAAAGAAAAACGTACATCATTATAAAACCAATGGATTCCATCACTCCATTCAGAATCTAAAATGATTAAACGCCTGTACAGTTGTCGGTCGACGCTGTTGCAGCCGAACGTATTCGGATCATGACGACATGCCGTTGTAATGTGCACGTATTATTATTTCGTACATATAGCCCGGACGGACCAGGGAGGTCCTCTTTATAGGTGCCATAACGGTTTTTTTCCTTTTTTTTTTTTTACGAGCCCGACAAAACGGTTTCCAAATGGTCTCAGCCGGCAATAAAAATACTCACATGCGCAATATTTCAGATAGTCTTACACGTATATACACATGTGACGCGGTACATACATTATATAATATTATTATTATATCGTTGTTGTAGAGTTTCAGCGCGGGGCTTGGCAAAAGACGCCTTTGGAAATCGCTTTTTTCCAACGATAAATCACGTGACGGACACGCGTATTATTATTATTATTACCTGCGATGCGTTCTGTTTTCCGGATACGTGTGTATAGCATATAGTATATAGTACACAGCACATATAAATTCGGCCATCACCACCGAAATACGCTCGCTTTGCGACGATAATAACATAATTTATTATTTCGTAAACGGTCCCGCGACCGACGAAAACGCGAGCGCGCAAATAATAATAATAATAATAATAATAATATATTAAATATCACATAAAACGTATTTCTCCGTGGGTTCCGTAGGTGTCTTTTACTCTTCGTAGGTGCAATAATAATATAGTGAGTGTGTGTGTGTTTGTGTGTGTGTAATATATGTACAGGTAGTGCTGCAGACATGTTCGGTTCGGATCTGCGCGTGTCATATTTACAGTGAATATATGATTATTGTATTCGCGGTAACGACGTCGTTTTATTGAACATTATTATACCCGGTCTTTGGTAACAGCAGCAGCTATTATAGTGTTGTGAGTGAACGAAATGTTCGACGGCTGCGCCTGCTGGTAGTTTGTGAAATAAATACGAACACCGCGATGATAATTTCCAGAAATCACGAACATTACGTCCGGTTAACATACGATTCCGATTATCGACCGAAAACCAGCATTTATATTCTGTTCGGTTTTGTAAATTTGTAATTCTGAAAAATTTGATTTTAAGAAACGTTTGGAATAATCATACCAGGTAATGTAAAAAAAGAACAAAAATAATATAATCTAGTAATCAATTAAAATTCAGTAGGATTATAAAATATTATAAGCTGTGACATATGCAGTTCCGGTTTAAATTAATATCACTTGTGTTAATAATATTACCTTTATTTTTATTTCATCAAGATCGTCTTGCTGAAAATAAGTAAAATCGTGTTTCCTAATATGAATGGACAATGGACATAGTAAATTCTGGTTCATACTATAAACAATTTATTAGCTGGGAATTATGTATAATAATGTTATACTGAATAATATATATTGACTGATTGCTTATAACTTATAATTATATCGTAGAGGATAGAAAAAAACCTACAATAATCGATCTTTAAAAATATTCACATTTTATTTAATGACACAAAATAGTGTTTTTTTAAGTAATAAAATTATCAGTACTTATGCGTATGCGAGTGTGTGTGTGTGTGTGTGTGTGTGTGTGTGTGTGTGTGCTTGTATGGTATTATATTAGTTACATGTATCCATGGTATTGTTGATCAAAATATGTAATGTATGCAATGATACTACAAATTAAAAGCAGAATATTACAGGCTTATATACAGATTTAAATATATTATAATGTTTATATCCGTTCTGCGTGTCTATAAAGTTTTACATGAATAATATTTTAATATAATTTTTTTCAGTTTCCATAAACAAAATAATTTTGTCTATTCGTACAGCCTATATTTTATTGATCAACCAATGAGATTGATGAAAAACTATTTACATACCTACTTGTTTGTTGTTTTTATATTTAAATGATTTTTAAGGTGACAGAATACCTAATATTAAATATTTAAATGTATTATGTAATCAATTTAGTTTTTACACTACGTTAAACGAGCTATTAGTATTGAATTTATTTGTTTCGTTTTGCTGTCAATAATACTTCATAATAATAATTCCTTGGAACTATTTGGATTGATTGTAAACAGCTTATTTAAATTAAAAAATCGCGCTGATATTTAACGTGACTTCCCTCCAACGATTCAGTCTAAGTCCATCCTCAATTTTCATATAACACGCACCGTTTTTGTTTCAATTAACATCAGCTCCATAATTTAATTCGCAAACGTGTCCTGATCAAACTCAGTCATTGTTTCAACGCAACACGCAATAATATATAGGTCAAAACATGATAATCATTATGCGGTTTATATGCAGTATGCACTCATGTGTTTTTAACCGTTACCCAATGAGGTACATTTTTTTCAGAAAAGAATTCAAAAGGAGTGCACACAAATCATTTGTACCAAAGACCATGAAGAAATGAACCTCTTAAACAAAACATGGCATATCTTTTAAGACAATAGCCTGAAAGAGCACCTTATTCGATAAATGCTGATAAATTTAGAATCCAAATGATATTGTTGATTCAAGAAACTTTAATCAGGTAAATTTTTCCATGTTCTTTATAAATTATAACTGTACTACATCTTTACAATATAACATCAGCTTAGGTCTATATAAATTTACCGATATTAGATAAGGTGGACGCATATTCCTTCATAGTTAGGATGAAGGTTCTTTCTACTGCAATTCAATAACGTGAATTAAATACTAATAACACAAAAAACATTGTAATGAATTATAATTACCAAATATTCGAAAGGAGAGTGTAAACAGGATTAGTAATTTTTGTATTTGTTTTTAGTGTTAGCCTTAATATTCCAATTGTGTGCATCAAATCCAATTTTTACTTGTAGGAACAGACAGAATTTATCAATAGCCGTAATTAAAACTATTATACGTATGTACTAATGCAAATTTAAAAAATATATTACAAAATATTAGTATAGGTTTAATGTGAACCGGGAAAATTGGGGGTATAGACTCCCTCCCCTAACCTGTCACAAAAATATTCAACACTATTAAAGTATCTAAATAAAAATGGATTTTTTGATGCCATTAAAGTTATCAATACTACAGTAAAATGAATTATTTTTATCTCTCTCTTTGAAATAATTATAAAACTATTTATTTGTTTCGTTATACGTCAGTGTGGATTTGTAGAAACCGATTTTTTTAGTTAAATATTAATATTTTTTTTTGTTGTAATGCAAATAGAAAATAACATAAAACATTTAAAATACATTTTAAGACCAATAGATTTAGTTAGTAAAATATACATATAAATGTATATAAATGTATTAAGTACAATTATATATTAACAGTTATTCATGAATAAGATATTGATTTAAGTATTAATAATTTACATTTTTCTAAGTGGAGGTTTAATTCATATAATAGTTACCCTGAAATGTCATATGTGTATAGACTAAATACGCGCCAACGGTTTCATAGAATTAATTCCAATCAAACTCGTGTAGCAGAGAACTTAAATTACGAAACGTATATACGTGCTCATGATTATTGTGAGATTCGGTGAATCATAAGATACACACACAGATACACACTTACAAGTACATAGACGATATACATACACACCTATAAATACATACCACACACATAAACTCACACATGTACATATACACGCGCGCATACACATACACAAACGTTTTTGTTTGTCAGAAATATAAGTCAGAATTATTCACTTCGGATGTGAATACTACGCAAGTAGGTGATGAACTGATGACCAAAAGTGAGTCGAGTTGATCGTTTAAAGGTTTAGACAGCACAATGTATGCTATATGAATACATGTGTTATGCATATTCATGTAAATTATAATTATTGTCCTACGATTTACTGTATTTTAAATTGTATAACGCTATTTTACCGGTTTTTCAAACTCTTTGGGTTTTCAGCACCAGGGATGGAGAATATTATACGATTTAATCACGGTCTGCGGATCGAGCAATATTTACGTATAGTAAAGTATAGTATAGCGCAAATCGAACGGCTGTAATTCAGATTTACGATCGACGTTATCCCCCTGACCCCATTTTTCTTTTTCCCTCCTCCACCGTTGTAATATAATAATAATACGCGTCGCGTTCGATGGTATGGCACGCACACGGTTTGTGTTTCCCTCGGTTTAATCGAATTCTAGAGCTCACGCGCCACTTTATACGTGCACGTCAAATACCCGGCCCAGCGCGGCGTGTGGTTCGGTCCGAACGATTTCCCCGAGAACGATTTAATTCGATTTATTCGCCGGGCTGAGGCTGGAAACACATTTCGTCGTCCAGTCATCATCGGTTCAGGGGGATGGCGGGCAGGATCGGCATCTGGGGTGTCAGTCCTGCGACGCGTAATGGTGCGCTTGCTGTTGGAACCGAGAATCGGGGAGCGGAGACGGTAATGAATTTACGGAAACCCGGTGACAAACATTGAAAAAAAAAATCCTCTGTGCAACTTGCGTGGGATTCGCTAGTATATATATACGTATAATAGTATAATATTATAATGGACCCAATTTCGAAAACAAAAAGCATTTTCGAATAATAAATTACTTCGGACAACGACTACGGTGGTGGCGGTGCTCTCGAGTGGTATATTATCGAATGGTCACGCGCGTTGTATTCACGTATGATATACTTAAAATAGTCATCGACCGGTCTCACATGATGACTGCTGAAACCGTTCACGTGTAGAAAAAGTGTGATAGAGAGAGAGAGAGAGAGAGAGAGAAATTGTACGAAAAACAGTTATATAATGGACCGATATGGTTAATTTATAATGAAGTCGTATGCATTTAAATGATTAGCTACACACCAGTCGCATTGTGTCTCAGAGAAGTGAAAATAAATCACAGGCAATGCTCGGTGAAATGGCATTTTTCGTCGCGTCAAAAATTTCGCAGAAACTAGTTTTTCTTTTTACTACAATTACAAGTATATTATGATTATTACACTATACTAGTCTTTTTATAGATATATTTTAAAAATCGATTACAATTTTTTTTATCGATTAATTAAATAAAAAAAAAAGGTCACGGAGTTTGTGAATTTTTTTTGAACGCGGGACAAACGATGCCGCAGGGGTGTTTCAACAGAAATATAAATATGCTGTATATTTTCGTGTCGGTGACGGTGGCGGCGGATTTCATAACGAAGATTTATAGGTATTTCTCCGATTGTATTATTATTTTGAACGCTCTACAGATGAGCTGTACACTAGCTAGGGAGAGAAAAAACGAAATGATAGGGTTACATATCTCTTGGCGTTTATTTTATTTTGTTTGTCGCATTCGCACGTGGTGCTTAAGGTCTATTATTTTTTTTTCTTTTTCGTTATTTTGTGACGCAAACGCGTTAATGCATCGTCCTCGTCGGATCTATTAAAAATGTATAATATGTGCGCTGTAAACAAATATATATATAATATATAATATGAATATACGTAGTGTGAGCTGTTATATTATATGGCTGTTGTGCGAGGTTTTTAAATCCGAAGATAATTGCACTTCTACACTACGGTGAATAGAATACACAGCCCTGTATGAACAACGTACGGATAGGTAATGATAATATTGGAGGGGAAAAAAACGCATCAACTCGTCTCGGAGCGTGGTTAGAAAAAAAAAAAATGTTCACTTTTAACAGTGGCGGACGACTACCGTCAGATTGGAATGACAAGATACGGTGATTATCACTTAATTATTCATATCTGCCGCGACAATCTGCGTGCACCCACCGCCGTCTTATTACGGAAAACGGCCACGGCTCAAGAGGTAAACAATACTCCAACGGGTACATAAAAATATAGTATCTCACTGACTACTTGCGTATACTTGTTCACCGGAGTGTGGTTGATAAATAATATATAATACACTATAAAGAATAAAAACCGTTTCGTTTAATCCTCGTCATCGCGCACCGTCGTGATTTTATGGAAAATAAATGCAACTCGTGCGTCCTATTTTCGAATATCTACAGTTGGTGCATAAGCATAATGTAGTCAAAGCCAAAAATAAGGATGGATTAAAGGATGAAGATGGTAGTACATATATTTTATACGCATAAGTGTTGTTAAAAATAAATCAAAATCGTTTTGAGAAATGACGAAACAGATTGATCAAAATTTAAAAACTATTAGGAGTGCCTATATAATAATAATTCTTATAATATAATACGAAATACGGGTATAATGAATTAAATTGTACATAAAAAAAATAAAACGTATAATATTATTATTACGTTTCCATAAGAACATCATAATGAGATTCTTACGAATGATTATTTTCTTAACACAACTATTACTTATTAACTTACATTATTATAGCAATCGACATATTAAGATTTCACGTAATGTAAATTATATACGTATTATTATTATAACTACTCAGTCATATAACCCTGAAACAAAAATCGATATGATTGACTTTGTAAGATATCAATATTTCACTTTTTTCGTCAGCTTCTATGGTATAGGGCAGGGGTATCCAATCTATAGCCCAAGGGACCGAATGCGGCCCGTCAAACTTTTTAAATTGGCCCACCCACCTAACTTATGTTTTAAAATATTATAGTAATTTTTGAATATTAATTTCCTATTTATGAAGTTATAAAATGGTCATAAAATAATTCTTGTCCATCCTGGATTCAAATTTCTATCTATGTATCTCTAATTAATTTTTGATCGCGATTTCAAAGAAAAATTCAAAATAGACCCTCCGCAAAAAAAGTTTGGAGACCCTTGACGTAGATAATGATCCAATTTATTATACCACGATGAATAAATGTCTGAATATAACAATTATTATTGTTGTCTCAGCAGCAGATTTGTTCACCAAAAATTGGCAAAAAAAACTCAAGAACTACTTTAACAATACTATCGTTAAAAGACGCCCGTCAAAACGGTTTGAACGGGGAACAAATAAAGATCAAGATAACCAAAAAAATACGATTTATACTGTAAACAATATTCTTTTTTGCTAACAATTGAAAAAAATTATATTTGTCAAATAATTGTTTATGAATTAATAGATATATTTTGTGAAAAGTGAAACGTAAATAGTTATAAAATGACTCTTAGATTATAATCATTACATTTTTTTTCTAAAATAACAATTTACTACAAAATGTATAAAAAAAAAAAGAACTGGATGGGTCTTGCTCTGCTGTACAGTAGATAGTGTAGACAGTAGACAGAGGTGCAAAATACTTTGAAAACTTTACCATGTATCTAAAACGTAAATATAAACATCTAGTGAAAATTTCAAGTATTTCAGGTTTGTCGTTTTTCAGTTAGAAAATTTTTAAAAAATGTATTTTGTCAAAATGTGGTTTTGCATAAAATTTCCATGTTTTTTCGTATTTTTTTTCTTTTTTAATAGGTAATGAATATTTTTTATTTTTAACAAGCTCAAATACCATATAAATTTATTTTCCTATCAAAAAATTTGCTGTTTGAGAAAATCGAAGCATTTTTACTACCCCAAAACGTGATGACAGACCCAAAATTACAATTATCTTGGTATACCTATTATTATATTATTACTATTTAAAATTAACAAATTGAATTAATCGAATTTATTCGATAGCTGTATACACGGTATCGCAAAATAGATTAAAAATAACGTGCTCATTCACTAATAAAGAGATTTTTGAAATTCTAGAGCAAAGACAATAGACGTATAATAAACAATTTTGTATTATATGTGCACATGCGTATAGATATTATAATATAATACCCTACAAAATGCTGATTGACTTCACTCTTGTTGCCCTGCTCACCTATTAACGTCAATATAATGAAGTATATTGTTATGAAATATTGCACATGTAATCAAATTACTAACCATAAACATATTTATGCGATACGTGTACGTAGTACCACGCGTCTGACCTGTATAGGCATATTAATGAATTTATGAATTTCGTATCGCTGAAAACAAAACATTATTCCAAATAATACGGCTTTGCCAGTATAATAATATTATATATTATAATTTAGGTGGTGCCTATCTCATACATTCATACTACATTATTTCTCAGGGACGTAATTAGTGGCGGGATTTAGGGGATAGATACGCATGTCCCCGTATTCCATATTTATAATGCTGTTACACCTGCAATTACTACGAGAACAAATTGTAAACATTCAATTGTCACTTTTTGTACTAGTATTATACTATCAGTATGTATATGCTCGGTAAGCAAGAAGTCAAAATAAATAGTAAATATCACTTTCATCTTTATCTTTAAATTGTAATATTTATTTAAAGCACAATGGTGCATGTACCATACGTGTTATATTTATTATAACATTAACTACCTATTGACTAACCACAATCTAAATAGACAGAACATAGTAAAGTTTATTACATCATATCAATTTATTCATATCAATTCTTTCGTAAAGATATAATTGTTATTAATAGAATAAATGAAATTTAACATAAAAATTTAGAATTTTTTTTTATTTAAGTTATACGTTTTAAATCGTATGAAAAATATTTCAAAATGTAATTTCATAATAAAAATAATTTTATTATTGCCAGGTAACTTCTTTTAAATAAGTAGAATTTGAAATATTAATTCAATTTGAAATTATGAATTATAATAACAATTTGAACTATTTTATTATTGATCTATTTTTAAAATGTAATCTTTTAAAAATCTAAAAAAAAATTTGTGAAGGGCTAGGCCAGCCCCACGAGTTTGGTTTTAGTTTCAATAAAAAGTTTATTTTTAATATCAAAAAGAAATATAATTTAATCAGCAATACTTTTAATTAATTTATCTCTTTAACATAAATAATATTATTAAATAACTGATATAATTGATATCATATATTTTATTCATTTGTAACGATGGTTGTTTATTAGTCAAATACTATTCTCGGATTAATAAAATTGAAACACCTCATATTATGTTGAGTGTCAGAGTGAAGTTACAAAAAATGTGGACTTGTGATGCATGCTGATGAATAACTGTTTTTAGCCACTGATTGACTAAAGCAAGGGCGGATAAAATAATAATAATAATGATTGGCCATCAAATTTTTGACCAATTTCTGATTGACTATGCAGTAGTGGTCGACACAGCAAAATAGTCTTGGTTTTTCAAACGACCAAGTTTTGAGGTCCATGGGAGGGAAAACTGGGAAAGCCGACATTTCATTTTTTTTGTTACAATTTAGGTGTGTAATAAATACTTCAGTATGAAGCATGTACTGATACTACGATATACAAATAGTATAAATAGTGAATACTCGTTATCGCACACAGTTCATTGTTTTTCGCGACTTTATGGTATACTATACACTCTACACGTATATACGCTTTTTTCGTATACCTTTTATAAGATACGATAAACGGTTACTAATAATTAGGATACTGAAAACAGAAACTAAAAAAGAAAAAAAATACAAAGGTAGCAATACAATTTTAACATTTTTTTATTTTTGAAATGGAAGCCTGGACATGACGTATATACCATGGAAGTATAATCTTATTATCTGAATTCTCGGTCATGCCCGGAAGATTTTTTTTTTTGTTAGAACAATTCTTTTCCGATGTAAAACAAATAATATAGGTTAAAAAAATTGTTAAATATTTTAAGGATAATCATTTTTATTATTTACAGGTACTATACTATAAATGTACATGTAGTTTGACCAGTAAATTCAACATATTAAATAAAATAGAATTCTAGATAACAAAAAAATGAAAAAACTTATAAACTTGGTTTGGAACCATAAACCAAGAGAAATATTATTATTATTTTCTCCTAACAAAAATCCATGGTAACTATGGTCAATAAACAATGAGGGGGTCGAGAATCAGAAGTATGTAAAATAAATCCCTCCCTGTATCTCAGTTAAACCACGAAAAAAAAGAATGTATGTAATTGGCTGTTAAAAGTAAAAATGGGTTGTGCAAATATAATTCAATGGATAGTAAAATTAATTAATAAACATAACGAATTCCTGAATAACTGTGCAAACGTATAAATCACAAATAATTAACATAAGCGTTTTATAATCTACATTAATAATCATTGCATTGAGCAACGATAAGTGTATATCTTTTATAATATATTTTTTTTTACATACTAACATCTGCGTTCACAAAAACGTTTATAATATTATAATACTTCGGCACGTTGAAAGATAAAGTTCGTTATATTTTTATTACTTCATATTTTATCTATACTTTGTGAAAATAATAATTTCCAGACCAAAGATGCGTACGGTATGGTAATAATGAAATCGAGATAAAACAATACGACGAATATTAAAATAATTACGCTGTACACAAAAGCTAATATACTTTATAACTTTTAATAAAGATGTATACGAGAGACAAAATTTTATTTTGAATTTTAACAATTTTAATTTTTTTAATATTATTATTAACTATTCATGGTATGAAATTGATTCAAATTAATATTATAATTCTCCAAAAAATAGATTTTAAAGTGACAATAACAGTAAGTGATACAATAACAATTATTGTTGCTATATTTATATCAAAATTTAAAATTTCAATGATGCCAGCTTCCATTTTTCATACTCCTCCGCGAAATCACATTATTATAGTTACCATTCTAATGAACGCGAAACCGTTTTTAGACTTCATACTACTATAAACCGAAAGATTTGATGAAAAACTTTATACACGATCAGTATAGTATGTATTCAGAGGAGTTCCATTTTCGGACCTCTCCGTAAGAGCATAAATTAAAATCATTCTATACGACGTGGGTGATATAGGGACATAAACATATACAAAGGTGGATGGATGGAAAAATATAAAAGAAAATAACCTCACGATTTTATGCAAATCTGTCCACGTCACATACGCCCACAGAAAACACACACACACACACAATAATTTATTATACGCTATATTTCGTATATATGTACGCTGTTTGTGTGTGTGTGTGTGTGTGTATGTGTGTGTGTGTGTGTGTGTGTGTGTGTGTGTGTGTGTGTGTGTGTGTGTGTGTGTGTGTGTGTGTGTGTGTGTGTGTGTTTGTGTTTGTGGATGTGTGTTTAGGCTGCATGTGGTGTTCGACAAAGCGCAAGTAGAAAAGTAAATATTTATTACGCCCATAATATCTTTTCGACAGAACTGGGTGGATTTGCAAAAAAGGAAAAAATAAATAAACAAATAAAAAAATAGCCATCTCCACTCTTTTGAGTGCGTGGTTGATTGGTGAAACAGATTTTGAAAATCGTTTTCACTTAAACATCCTGTCAAACATATACACACCCGTCGTAAAACACACCCGTATGCTATAATATGTATAAGTGTGTGTGTGTGTGTGTGTGTGTTTACGCGTTCGCCCATTGCAGTGATATATATTATAAAATGAAACGTATGTATATTTTTCGTTGTGTGAAAATTGGATACTGGAATATCTCTCAAGATCTCGAAAATCCGCGTCAAGCGACGGTTCCGCGACGATATGTTTAAAAAATAATGTCGTTTCGCTTTGTCAAATCCTATCGGGTTTGTGATTCCTTTCAGGATATGCCTATATGCCTACTGCGCAATAACAGTATATATACGGAGTATACGCCAGTGACGCATTTACAATAATGCTCCCGCCCCTGCCATCCAACACCGTTGCTATGACGTGGAAGTTAGTAAGGGTAGTAATTTAAAAATGGATAGTATGCATAAGCAACATACAAAACAGTGTCACATGCTCATCTAACAGCCGTGCATAGTCGATACGTAGGTAGTTAAAAACCGAACGTGCAGTATTTGTTTTGACCGGGATGAGTATAAACGAATATCAATATGAACATTATTGCATTAAAGTACAACAAAATTTATAAGTATGTACTGTAGGAAACGAGAAACAATCTGACACTACGGCTGCAGTGTAAATCAACTGACTGACCCCAATGTTTCGTCTGTTGTCTTGGTCTGGCGAGGCGTGTGAAATCTTGTGTCGGCATTATTTCCTTACGGTCACGGCACACATCACCTGATACACTATTGCTGCATCTCGAGTCTATTTAAATAACTCTTATGTGCAAAATATAGAATTCGAATAATCAGAGGTTCGCAACAATAACCCTTGCAAAACATTACCGTTATACTATGCAGCGGTGTTATGAGACGGTTCACCACCGTGACAATTATTCGTCAGTCTTAACCGTTCTTAGATCAATTCAAAATTGTTCCAAGTGATATGCAGTTCACGGATACGCGCTGTGTTTAAAATGTATATAGAAATGGATATAGAAAAATAACTGTGTTTCGTTATTTGTTTATCAAATTGGTATGTATTATACGAGTAATACCTTCACAGTCTCAAGTTGGGTAGTTAGAAATTATTATTCTCCGAATCGGCAAAACTTCAAGTCCGAGAACTGTCCGAAATACAGCGAAGATCAACCGAAACGAAGTACCCTATTTTACATAATCTGTGAAAACAACTATTGTACACTATTTTATATATGTAGAAGTGGAATGTCACTTGACATTTTTGTAATTGCAGAGCAACTCTGAGTACAATGTTATATGTATGACTGCAATGATTCGAGTACACACACACACACACACACACACACACGATCGTACGCGTCCGTGCGTTGTACTATAGTAATATTGTTCAATGTTCGGTCTGCACGGAGATGAGACTTGACATTTTTGTTCAAAAATTGTAATCGTGGATTTCAGCAGAATTGGAACATGTGCTCAAGAGCATGATGATCGTCCGGTTAAATGCAAAAAAAAAAAAGATCGGCAGTTTTCTGTACGCATTGCATGTTCATCAGACGGTTTGTAGATGTGTATAAGACTATAAAATATATTATATGTGTACTGAATAATTTGCATGTTAAAATAATTATTTTTATTTAAATTACCAATCACGGGTTTTCGTATAAACTTCAGCCCATTACAATATAGTTTATAATTATAACAGCTTATTTTGTACACACGCTTTTAATCTCCGTGCACGACGATTTCAGGCACGTCAAAAGAGGTGTATTCTCGTAAAATAATAACAAGATTTTTATTTAACAGTAACAAAAGAGAATAACGTAAATAAATTAATATTTACAAAATATACTACTAATCACTATTGAAACTATAAACAAGAAGGAACTTAACAAGATCTTAAATTTAAACAAAACAACAATAATGAACTATGCATGGGTATTATTATAGTAGTAATAATTAATAATATAAAATACGAAAAAATACAATGTTGTTCATAAATATTGTTCTTTATTATTATAGATAACAATATTCAATAAGCATATAACCCGATAACCGTATGATGAACCTACAGGCAGTAGCTATAATTTATAATAAGTATCATATGGATGTTGTTTGTCGATTCCTTCCGATATCAGTGTAATATTCCGAACGTAATAATATCCAAATATTCTTACGAGGCTATGAGTGGTTTTCAAACGTCTCACACTAGAACACACACACACACACACACACATATACACAGATATATATATATATATATATGTAAACTTAAACGCCAATATGTGTAACATATAAACGTATTACGTGCGTGCGATAAGTCACTGCACACACATATACACGTATTCGTACGCGAACACACAATCGAGTATACTCGACAAATGAACAGATGTTAATTTACGGACATTCGATTGCGTATAGTGCGGTCTCCGGTGCACTCATACACAGACGTGTTCGTGTTGATAAATAATATCGGTGAACCGTTCGATGTGTAATATGCGTATGCGTACCGCTGATATATTATTGTACGTACATTATAATATGTTAATAATAATAATAATAATAATCACAGATACATGTGTGTATTATGCGTGTATCCGTGTGTCCATAGTATATTAATATATAGGTACATGATAATATTATTATAATATAATATACAACATACGCGCACAATACGTCACTTAAATAATATTTGTCCCAGCGAATTATAATAATAACAATAATAATAATAATAATTTAATGTTGTGCTGTGCGCGCGTCGGTCTCGCGAAACGTGGCCGAAATGTTTATCGCCCGCACTGACTTCACCATCCGCTACATAATTACAATAATATACCTAATATTCGTGCATTATCATTATTATTATTGTTGTATCAGTTCCACCGCTAGTAAGTCCCGCGTGTCCGGCGACGGCGACGAGTGTGTTGCGCCCACGGCCGCCGCACAGATTTTCCGCGAAACATATGTAATATTCCAATGGGCGCTAATCGATTTACGAGCGTTTTCGTACGCGGGCACACGCAATACCACGATAATTATAACAATAACGGCAGAGCACATGTATACATACGATCATAACTTTACCGCCACCGCAGTTTATCCCGTTCACCTGCATCTCGCACCCGGCACCGAACCGTCATGGATTACTACGAAAACGCATCGGGATTTATAATTATATGTGGCACCGGATCCGGGTGAACCGAACGGTTACGTTTTTTTGATCAGCATTTTGTGCAGTGCATATTTTGTTTATTTGTTTTGTCAAGTGCCATAGGGATTTTCAGGTTTTAAATTCGTATACGATAACCGTCAAGCTAATTACAACATTTTCTGTTGTACTCTTCGTATATTTTATTATTATATCATTGTTTCTTTTTACACGTATAAAGTAAAATTTTAAAGGGCAAAACTACATTTAATATATAAAATATTAAAATACATAAAACATATTAAAAAAAAAAAAAAATAATAATACTCGTAATGTTTTCTTTTAATAATTATAAATATAGTTTATTTTTATCATTCTCATTTAAGCACTTGTATGTTCGTTTTTATATTCATATGCAGTGGCGTATTTTCAAATTCTTTATAAGGGGGTCTAAAAATAGTTATATATATATATATATATATATATATATTAATTGATGTTCTCTGTATCTACAGGCTACAGTGCAAGTAATTTATAACTTTTGAACCTTTTTGGTCATCGAGAAGGTGGGGAGGTCTAGAACCAGACACCCCCACATTGCTATGTATATCATTGTACATGTTATATTTTTCAGTGCCATATAAATTTCGAGTCTTGACTATACGCATTTTTGGTGAAGACAAGATGCATATCATTGTTTTACCAAACTGCAATGGATCTATATATTTTCTTACATATCTGAAAAATAGCGTACTTAATTCGGGTGAAAGCATTAACGGTATACTTGTATAGAAGACAGCGCGTGTGTGGTTACGTGAATTGACACAAAATACTAAGTACAATACGTTTATTCGTTAAAATATAAATAATACGTAAGCAGATGGTCAACATTTTTACCGATCTTTATGTTCACACATGAATGATTTCTAATTAATTTCTAGTTCTGAGATAATTGAAGAATCACAATTCGTTCCGAATCAATTTTTTCGATTTTATGAGGTACCTCATGTTAACAAAATAACAACTAACACCTTTTTTCTGACACTTTTGCTTGTATTTAAATATTTAATATTATACTAATTTCAATAAAACAAATACAGTTGTATAAAACACCTGTATGTACTACATTCATCGTTCATCTTTCCCTATGATTAAAATTTGAATCGCTAAATTTTAAAAGGAGAATTCAGCATTATTTTCGAAAATATTTTCATTATATATTTTTATAAATATTAGGTAGAGTTATCGTTGATGTCAAAAAGAGACTTTTGCTGCAAACAACAATGACATGCAATAATGATAAATATTTCATTTGATGTTAAAAGGGACTTCTGCAGTTCACCTAGACAATTTTTTCCTTTCCCTGAAAAATTTATGAAAAAATTTAAAAATTGTGGAAATTCCTCTTTAAACATTTCACGATACATTTACGCATTTAATTTCGAATGGTAGATAAATGATTCTCTAATGAATGTTAGACAATTGGGTACACGTTGATACTACTAAATGTTGAAGTATAAATAAATATATGTTTAAAAGTTTAAATAAAAAAATACGTTTTTTTTTCATAAAATTCAAATTCAAATTCGACGGTAATATTGTAAATAACTAAATATTATTTGTCACCAATTGTAACGAGACAACATCACAACATAATTCTGTATATAACATCTATACCGCAGTCGCCCTCGCGGCGTGGAAACCGGTTGAAACGACTTGTGTTATCAACGTTCGTCAGGGTAGGTAGCGCGCGGTTACCGGATCAATTAGAACCCGCATGTAACATACGTAGTTGCAATAGCGTATTCGAATACTTCTGATACGGACACCCAGAGTTATTAGACATATAAAAGCACCGCGATCAGACACTAAACAACATTCTCCCGTACCTGAGTGTACTATCTATTGGCCTCTGCGGATACGACTGATTCTATGATTATCACGTATCAAACGTACAGTCAATATTTAGTCATATCAGGTACCACTGACCACCCGTCCACGTCGGAATAGTGGAAGCAAGCTGCTGAACCGTCAACATCCGTACCGTCATCGTCGAGAGAGTGAGCCATCGCCGTCCGAGCTGAACGCGCCACCATCGAACCCTGTGACCGCCCCGAATACGAAGAGTGCACGATCAACCGTTGCTGACATCACCGGACGTCCACGTCGAGGCAACTGTGTTGTGCAAGACCCATATTCCCCTCTTCAACTGTGTGTCAGTGCGTGCTAGGAGTCATTCGACGCTGCCATAGGCTACGTTTCCAAAACAGCGTAGCATACTGTGGTCGGCACGTTGGACTTATTACGTAAATCTCCTAGTACGACCACTGACATCCCGGTCGTGTGAGTAATTCCCCGTAATCTATATATGTCGTGAATATTTGTAAGCTCAACAGTGAATAGTGTTACTTATGTACCGACCGTGTATATTGTAAAGCAATAACCATTTCTACCGTCATTACAACTGCATTATTATTATTATTCTTATTATAAATAAAAGTTAACAAAATATAGAAAAGCGAAACCGACTTTACGTTTTGTTACACAATACAAATTGGACATGGACAATATTATTCTTATACATATGTTGGGTACACGCTGTTCCATGTGACGGCGGTTCGCCATTATTTTTTACCGCACAACGTATGTGTTGCCGCCACAACATCAACCTAATTATGCGCTCGATGCACAGCATAGCATTTATAAGATTTCCGGCATTAACCGACCGACCCACACACACAAACCGACTCACACATTATACTTATTAGATATAAATTTATGTTATCTATATTTGTGAATTTTATATGATTATTTACATACACAGACTGTAGTGTACTATTGTAGCTTTGTTTTTCTCTGTTTGTTTCGAACCGCCGTACTTATTACGTGCCGTTAAGTCCGTCCACCGTACAAATTTCGTGTGTTTTTTATTTAATATCTTTCGGTTCTACTTCTAGCAGTTAATTTTTATTATATCTTGTGAGTGCGAATCGCCACTTCTATGCTCAGCTCTTATAGCTGAAGATTATTATTATATTTGGTGTACTGAAAGTGCAATTATCTGCGATATATTTACATCTCTACGTGTACACAAATCGCCACTTGAAGTTTATTTAACCATTGTATCAGCAGCAACTATTTCCATCGTCAACACATTATATCCTTTTTATTTATTGTATTGGCTCAAATAGCCTATTTGTAGTATTTGTATATTATTTTTATTTAAAATAGGTAAATGGCTAGCCAGTCTACGCTCCGTTTTATGTAATGTGAGTAATTATTTATTATATTTTTATGTAGTGTATTGTATGTAAATTATAGAAACAACTGATTTACTTTATATTTTAAACTTTTATAGTCTACCGCAGTAAAACAGGGTACTTATTACCTTGACTACTCATAATTATTAATTTATAACCAGTTGTTCCTTATAGTTCCTATACATATCTACCATATCACAGTTACCTAATTATTATATCATATTTATAAATTTTTATGCCAATCAGGCAATTAAATTAATATATATTATATTTATTTACATTTACTTGTCACTGGAAATTATAATTTATCATTTATAAATTGTTGGACCAAAAGGGTCGTAATTGTTATTATTTAATTTAAATTATTATGCATTTTTCACTGTTGCTGTGAATTTTATATTTTATTTTATTGTTAATTATTACCATAATACAGCAACAATAATAACCATCTATCCGTCTTACCATTTTATTTTATAGTTACTCATTTTCCTTAGTTTTAAGTACACACGAATACACACTTACACACACCGCAGCACTACGCAGCTCATCAGACCTGCGCGGCGTTCCCAACCACGTCTGATTGAGCTGTTTACACACATACACACCCGTGTGGCCGACGAAGTCGGTTTTAGGCAGTGGCGTACGAAGTATTTAGGTGACCGGGCGCGCGTTTTATTATTATACGCACCCGGCCCGTACAGTATAAGGGCGTTTTCTGTATGCAATATCGATACTTCCATGTATGAGGTGCAATTACGCAGTATGTCGCCAATGGTTGTAGCCGACAGCCGTCGACATAATAATATTATTATAATACTTGTATGAATAAGCAATTTTAGTACACTAAAGTATTAAAGTTAGTATGCTAACATCGATATTTTTCAAATATGGCACACTGTTTTTCCTGACACACATCTCAGTCACAAAAAACTTTTTAACGGTACTGGACCTAGCGTGGTTGCAAGAAGTGCACTGGTGTCGTGATGTCCTTAGATACAGATCGCAAGTTTTATTTTAAATTTTACAATAATATATTCTGATCATATTATTATTAAATATTGATCAAATAATTAAATATAATTATAAAATTGTACATTGATTAATTAATTGTTGACTAATTTATAATATTATATTATTATTGTTTAATAATTATAACATGTATTGATGCAATTGAAAATGTCATTAATTTATAATCTTGACAAAACACTGACCTCTTTCGTTCATAATTTAATGCGGAATAAATGTTTCAATTTTCTGCATTGATATATAGGTATATATAGGTATACGTAAAACATACTATTTAAATTCGATTTATATGAAAAAAGGAAATAGTTTAATTTATAAGTGATTTATAGAAGCAGTTTACATAAATGTATATTGTTAAATACTGGTTGTATATTAAGCGGGATAACATTGTTCATTATTAATTGTAATAAATTCTTAATAGTTTATTTGTTTTCACACAATTGAGTACAGTGTCACGTAATATACTACTTAGATAAAGTTTACGACATCCAATAATAAATCTCGACTCAAATTAAGACGTGTTTTTTTGGGTTTACCTTCCAGTTCATCACTTCTCCTTTTTCTTCGTCATGGATATAATTTTTCGTCGATAGAAACTGATATGTAGAATAAAAGATATCACTGTAAGTTATTGTTATCAGACGTCAATATTATTTCGATGTAATTTTCAATCGCTGTATAGCACAGGATGTGGTAATGATATTAAATATTCGTAAAGACGTTTTAATATTGTTCACATTTATTAAATACAAATATTGTTCATTAATTGTATTGAGTGACTAATTAAAACACATTATTCACATCACCGTTGTCGATAAAGTATCCCGAATAATTATTGCAGCATGTTGAGGATAACGTTTGTTGCCGATTACGCAAGTATATGGCACGTTGGACAATAATATTGCAATGGTCGTGTGGTTCGTGGACCACAAGATATGAACAAACGAATGAATACTTTGTTGTCAAACAAGTCCGTTTATTCGTGGCAAGAAGATAATTCTATGTTCATGTAGGCTCAACATTGTAATGGGCCATATGAGAAAAGGGTCAACTGCCGTCGAATCAAAGCCATGGCTATCATCAGGTAATATATTTCAGGTAATGGCCATTGAACGATACCAGTGGGAGACACAATAAACCACGGAGGATGTCTCACCAAAAGTGAAACGAATACTACGACCGATAGAACGCACTATTAGATGATACGCCCATTACTTGTGGTGGCAGCCGCGATCCGACAAATGTTGATTTGGATATTTGGAAGAGCGGTGTATTATATCATGAACAACCGTCCTATATACTATATAGTATATACCATATCCACTATAATAAGTACACCATCTGCAGGCGCTGCAGCGATTGCACTGCCGAGTGCCGGCCGTCAGGTATCGACTATGTGCCCGTATTCATGTTGTCGTATTATATAATAGGCCTACGTGTCGATAATATTATTCATACCGTAATATTTTAATATCAGCGCGTTCTCTCGAACAAACTATTAATTAAAGTACCCGTAATTACGTATTACTACGTACTAATTACACGTATACGTCATGTATTTACACCATGTTGTGCATTTTCAGCGTGGACGTGTTGTGTTTATTAGGTATTATAAATTGTTTTATCATAAATACGCGTGCTTTGTGGATCTATGCATTTCAGTCCTTCTGTATATTATGTACATAATATATTCATTATTCTGCCAGCAGTATTTTTCACACGTAGTATTATTTAAACGCGTGTAGATGAGTATTTAGAGACGCTTTGTTTTCGCGCACAATAAAATGCATCATTTTCTCGTAATATTGGTGCTATAAGTCTATAAGTGCTGATCTTTTGCGTAGCCTAATATTGAAACCATATAGGCGAATATATAATGTAAAATGTTATGCATTTTTTTATTTTTATACGAAAAACCGCAAATACTTGAAATTTTCACAAAATGTTTTTATTGACATTTTCTATACATGGTTAAGTTTTCGAAGTACTTTGAAATTTTTGGACCTTTTTATACACAGTTTGAATTTTTAATTTTTCTATGTATTTTTTATTGATATATCGATAAAAAATAATTTGGCTGTCTAAAAATTTGAAAATGTAATACAAAGTGTATTATAAGTTATACTTAAACAGAAAATTTGCTGGATTTACTCAATAAAATAATTCAATTTAGTTTAATCTCAGAAAAAAATTAAAATTAAAATCAATATAACCTAAATATTCGTTAGAAACATAAAATGCGATGAGTAAATTTGCATGTAAGAGACTATTTATCTAAATCAATTGAAACTCAACAGTAAAAAAAACAGAGGTATAAAATAAATTTAAAATTTAAACATTGTCTGGTATGGTATTTTGTTTTATTTACAATTTACAATTTATTTATAAAAAATGTATAGCTATATAAATAACATTGAAGTAATATATTTTAATCGTATTATCCTATGATAAAAAAAAATTATTTGTTATAAATGGGCACTTCTGGGCTTTTGCATATCCAGGGCACCACTGGGCTTTTGCGTCTTAGGAGCAGTGCTGGGCTTTTGCGTCTTTGGGGTACCACTGGTTTTTTGAATTTTAAGGCCACCGCTGGATTTTTTTGTCTCAGGGATACCACTGGATTTTTGTGTCTTAAGCGTACTGCCTAGATTTTTCGTATCGGGATCATCACTGGTCTTTTGCATCTTTTGGGCACCACTGGACATTTTTGTCTCAGGGGCATCACTAGGTTTTTGGATCTTAGGTGCACCACTAGGTTTTTGGGTCTTAGGTACACCGCCGGGCCTTTTTGTCATAGGAGCAGCGCTGGGCTTTTTCGTTTCAGGGGTATCACTGAGCTTTTTTGTCTCAAAAATACCACTGGGTTTTTGGGTCTTAGGTGCACCTCTGAGATTTTTTATCTCAGGAGCACTATTAAGCTTTTGTATCTTAGAAATACCGCTAGGATTTTTCATGTTAGGGGCACTGCTGGGCTTTTGTGTCTTCGGGGCACCACAGGGATTTTTCATATCTAGGGCACCACTTGATTTTTTCATCTCATGAACACCGGTAGGATTTTTGGTCTCTGGTGCACCACTAGGTATTTTCATCTCAGGAGTACTACTGGGCTTTTTTGTCTCAGGGGAACTACTAGGTTTTTTCATCTCCAGGGCACTGCTGGACATTTGCATCACCAGGGAACCACTGGGTTTTTGTGACTCAAGAAAACTGCTGGGTTTTTCCGTCTCAAGAGAACCGCTGATCTTTTGTATCTGCGCCAATAACATACACCGTTCATGCACGTACACCTTACATTCTGCTCAGACGAGGAAACGAAAATTAATTAAGAACACGGCATATATTACATGTGTGTAACAAATGTAGGGAAACAATAAATCAAGTAATAAATATTATACTACTTAGGTGTATTGCGACCAACTTTTTGGCATAGGAAATAATCAGTACTCTACAAGTTTTTTAGATTCTAACGGAGTGATAAATATATTAATTTTGGAATGATGTGTTTTTATTTTTATTTTTTTTTTGTCTGACGCCACGTTTTGGGGCAATTGTTGATAAAAATTTCGCTTAGACAAAATATTTGAAAATTTAATAGAAGATTACACAAAATTTTTCCTTACTGTTATTCAAATAATTTTGAAATACATACCTAGTCACAATTATTTTTATAAGCATTTGAAAAGCAAATATTGACATAATATTACAATTTAAATACAACATAATATAGAATACACCTATTCTAGACCAACAAATCATCTCCGTTCAGAATCGTTTTTCGTATGCATTACGTACCTAAAATTACATTCAGATTTTACGAATCCATTATAATGATTAATTACCTACCTTATGAATGAAGTGCCCTACACTTCTACTGTACAAAAAATCAAGTCCCCGTACGGTTATATTTTTACTTACTGAGACATCGCAGTGTCGACGAAAATATTTTTCGGGAACTGCATCGATAACATTTGCAGAACCAACGTCTTTTGGTCTTAAAGATCGTGGAAATCAGTCCGAAGGGCTCTCCAAATGTGTGTTCGGTGTAATTGCACTGATTTTTCATTGTAAATTGTGTATATAAAAAACTATAACTTAGAATAATAATTGAAATTGTCTAGAAAAATTAAGAACGTTTAAGTGACAATGCGTGATAATAATAGGTATTGATTATCAACTACAAAAAATATAAATTATTCACACTCGTACAAGACTGGTAAATGTTATAGAAAGTTGTCAAACGAAACTAAAAAATAAATTTATGAGTTTCGGCATTGCAATGTTTAAAATGTATACTTACATATTATTTTTGTATCTCATGACAACTGGAGCTTTGAAGCCATGTAAGAATATAATTAATATTAATTATTATTATATTATAAAATTATTTAATTATTAAAGAACATATAATAAGATAACACTATTAGAAATATTTTTATAAAAAAAAACTAAACCTATAGTGAAAAAGAGAATGTGTTAAGGTATGAAAGTATTTTGTATTTTACAGTATAATTTTCTTTTAACATAGCTATAATTTATAATTGTTTATGTAATGTGTATAGCTATATATGTAGCAGTATATAGCTACATATACAGCAATAATTTTACTGTAAACTTAAGCAAATGTTTGATTTAAAAATGTAGTACTTGCTAAAAATTCTTACTTTTATTTTAACAAAAAATACTTCATTTTTTTTTTTATTTCCAACTTTCAGGGTATTCTGCATTTACCTATCATTCTCGTATACTGTGTACCATTTTTTTTTTTTTTTATATATAGGTAAGGAAAAAATAAAAGAGATGAAATAAATGTTTAAGAATAAAAATATAGACGCAAAAACGATCAATGACGAGGTGAATTATTTGAAGACTTGACCCTATAGTGACCTAGTCACAGTGGCTTCTTGAGTTTCTGAAACCCATAACAATTCATAACAAACAAACTTCACATAATCTCTACCGATCGTCCAAGTTTATTTTACCCAACTACTATCTGTATCATCACTACGGACAACTTAAACGTATAGTTATTATTATTACTATTGTAGATATTGTACTACGTATACGCGTTCTAGAAAAATTGTAAACATTGTAATTAACAGAGCTTGTTACATTTATACATTTCATTCGACCAACAGTATTATATACTTATCCTTATTATTTTTTTTTTTCTAACAATGGTCGATTTTAATGCCTATAGTTTTATAAAAATTCACCCCATCTCTGCATAGATACACTGCAAGACCATCAAAGATAATGGTTTTGAGAATTCAGGAAATTGGAAATATCGTCGTAAAAGAATTTAGCAACATGCCGTGGGCTGACAGGGCACGTCCATAGTCGTCGTCCTAAACGTACTGTACGTCACCGGTGCCAGCTCTAAAGCACACTCAACAAACGACTAAACACTTAATATAAATATATATATATATACGAGTATATAATGTGCACGACGTTTTAGCCCTTCGATTTATCTGCTGGACATGTATCCGTAATCGACGTCCGTATTAATCAATCTGCCGGAGGCACTCGGTCGAAAACATCGTCCACCCGTCCACCTCCGGAGCTATTAAGAGCTTCGCGTCGTATATCGGAACTCTTGACCGAGCTGCTGGTTTTCGAATTAAATTGGAGACCCGATCAGTTCCACTGACTAGCGATTGATAAATCGAGCGCCAATGTTCCTCGCCCGTGCGCTTTTCCGCGCCAGAGAACCCCGTCTCCCCTGCGTCGTCACCAGTGTGGTTCCAACGAGTGACGAAAATAATTATATTACTCGTATAATATATATCGGACGTAGTATATATTTATAAGTATACTATTATGAGTGAAAAAGCTTCGATTATTGTTTCCGTCAAATCGGTTTTAGTATCTATGATGTCGTTCGATAACCATTTATCATGTAATATTCTGATAGAAATAGGCAATTTGCAAGTACCTGCGTATACACAGGTACATGAGTTTATCCTCCAACTTTTAAATATGAATGAATTATTATGTGTCCACCAATTTTAAATCGTTTCTTTTGCATGTGATAGCTTTGCACATCGTTTTGTTTGACGATTTATTCGCCGTGCTGAGGAAAAATAAACTTTCGTTGAACTGTAATGAGTGATTCTGTCGAACGAGTAACTTAATTTTCTATGATAACACCTAATATGATATTAAATTTTTTTTCACTTAGAACTCAACCTATAATTGACCTAAATAATAATAATACATATTGTATGAACCACTGGACTACTTAAATATTATTGATAACTAATACTGGATTTATACCCTACAAAATCCTTCAAAAGGCTTCAAATACCCAGTCCTTTTCTCTCTCTCACGCTATTTCTTTCCCTATATCCCTTTTTATTTTCGATGGAAATATAATATTATTATATTAAACCATTTGGTCGAGTGTCCAATGAACCATAATTCTAATAATTTCGAACGCTTTGTCGTCTAAAAGACTACTCAAGATTATAATACATAAATATACATACATTTTATATGTATACACAAATATGTGTGTTTGTGTAAGCATATTTCATTGTTACACTTGAAATTTATAACCATTATTGCGCGGCGATGACGATAATAATGGAATCAAGCAGTTAATGTCTGTGAAAAATATAATATATTATGTATAGAACACGTGAAAATAATTATATTAATTCCAAACTCCACTAAAAGTGAAATCCATATACGTGAAGATTGTCTTCTCAGAGAAGGGAATACAAGTGGTACAGTGCAATCTACCGTTCCCAAGTTAGAAATCTTTGATGAAGACCTAACGGTTATTTCAATGGAAAAAATAAAAATAAGAAAATAAAACCAGACGAGGACTCAGTCTGATGTATAGTAGGTGGTAAAGTGAACGTCATTCATAGGATAGTTCAATTTAACGGATGTGTTAAATCTGAATTAAACGATAGGTATCATTGCATACGAAAAGCGATTCTGAATGAAGATAATTTATTAGTCCAGAATAGGTATTACATATATAATATATTATATTATATTTAAAATGTAATATTATGTCAATATTTGCTCTCCAAACAATTATAAAAATAATTGTATAAAAAAATTAACAATTTAAAAAAAAAAAATTAAAAATTGAATATTTGAAATGCCCTTAATTTTTTTGAAAAATGGTAAAATATTTTGAAAACAAAATCATTTAAAAAGATGCCAATCCATAATAACTAGTAAAAGTTTTAAATTTCCACATCTTATACTTATTAAATAATAACAAATATAAAAAATCGTTGGATGATAATTCGTAATTTTATGAAATATCGTAAAAATTTAAATTTCTGGCGTTCATAAAATTTTTTTCTGAAAGTTCGTTGGAAATTTTTTTAAAATTATTTAAAGATAATTGCGTTATCTTTTGTTAAAATTTGAACTTGAAGTGTAAATATCAAAAATTTTATGATTTTTCAACTACAAAATAACTTGTAAATTATCGCGATTTTAACATATTATATTTTTTTAAATGCTTCAAATCAAAAATAAAAAATTAAAATTCTTGAAATTTTCACCAAATGTTTATATTATCGTTTTCAATATATGATTAAGTTTTCTAAGTATTTTGACTTTTTTAACTACCTAGTTTATAAAAAATTTAAACTTTCGATTTATTTTTTAATATTTATTTTTTTATTGATAAAGAAATATGGCTGACCGAAAAATCTTGAAAATGTAATACAAGGTTTAATATATGATTTACTTATTGCAATTAAAAAAAATCAAAAATGATTATTCAAAATAATTTTTATAGGCGCCCAAAATTCAAATTTTTCCGAAATATGTCAAAATCACGATAGTTTGAAAACTATTTTTCAAGGTATAAGTTATATTACTCAGAGGTCACTAACCAGTCGATTATTCTAGGCATATAGGTCAATTGTTATACAAATTAATTTTACTATTATTTGTAGATCGCTTAATAAATAATCGAATAAAGCTGTTCTTATCATAAGGAAGAATCGTATTTAATAATTTATTATTCTTCAGAAAGCTAGGAAGTTTTTTTTTTGGCTCATCATCAAAAAATCTATCTAAATTATCTTGAATATCGATCACCAGGAATTTAAAGTTCCGGTTCTGAATTGCACCTCACTTGTTTGAAAAGGTTGGGCGACCCTTTGTGTACTGATTAATAATTAATATTAATTATAGTGATGTTGTATTTTGTTACAATATCAAAAATTTAGTATTTAATACTTACAGCACTATCTAGCGTTTACTATATAAACCGTTACAATAGATATCTTCTCACAGATATTGAGGGTAGTACATTCGAAAACGTATTTTGTAATTTTAATAATTTCGTTCAAGCCGGTATCTAGTTGATTAAAATTATCTATTTGAATAATAGAATGCAACAAGTTAAACTGAGAAATTTTACTTCAACGGTCACAAATGTTACTTTTGGAGTCCCATATCAATACAATATGTAGTAAAGCACTCGGTACTTCCAGTTTTATACGTCGTAATTTCTCGGAATTTAAAAATCCCAATTGTTTAAAAACGCTCTATTATTCTTTTGCTCGTTCTATACTAAAATATGGGTCTATAATTTGGAATCCACATAAATCTATCTTGATTATTAAAACGAAACGAATTTCAAACCAGCATTTACATGTTTCACCATATAAAACCAATAAAACAACCTCTTTTGAACAGTTAGCAACTGATTTTAATTTTGAGTCACTTAAAAAGAGGAGAAAATATTATGACTTAATTTGACTATACAAACTCCTTAATTCCCAAATCGATTGCCCTGAGTTATTATGTAAAATACTCTTGAATGTACCTATACTTTTGAGTCACTTGTATGGTCACGTTTTTGTTCGCTTCGTAACTTCTCTCCATAATTGTACGACAATCCACCAGATGACGGTAAGGTTTATCCACAGTTGTTTTGTACGACGACTGACGAGTGATGCAAATTCACGAATGATACAAAGTACTCACAACAACTGTACATAGTTTGTTCTACATATTTTGTTTTTACGTATGTTATTTTTCTTGTTCGAAGTAGCAATATTGTTTAAAAAAAATAATTTCCTTTGCCATCACAGAAATAGATCGATTAGTATATCCTCAGGTTTCAGTACTTTTGAGTTTTAATCTGTAGTTAAAAAATGAATATAAATTAAAAACAGATGACCGGTTTGTACAATTATACAGGTCACAACATAATATTTTTAACTAGTGCAGGTAAGCTCAAAATATTAAGTTTTGGCTGCGTAAGAAATTGTATAGACCTTATACTTAATATAACTAGTATAAGGTCTTTGGCGTAAAAGTATGCATAAATATTATAAAGATAATACAATTTTTTTTATAATTTATGGTAAATTACGTTTTGGATCACTGTGCATCGGCGGGCGTTATTGTTGAAGCTGATATTGTAATATTCCTTGTCAAATATTTCCACTTTCATTAAAATAAATTAAATAAATAAACGTCGCAAATCGTACAAGATCCCACTTGTCATTTCACGCAGTCAATACCATATAATTGTTGTTTTAAGAGTAATTTATGATATTAATAAACGCCTATGGATACAAATGAATGAAAGATAATTTTGCCTTTTTTATTTTTTTGATTCTACTAAACTCAGTTTTTCATTTATTTAAATTTATTCAGCATAATCCATATCGTTATATCAATGCAATAATTAAAATTTACATTATTACAATTATATTTTTATTTAATTATAATTTTATTTTTACAATTATATTTTTAACGATAAGTAGATAAGAGCTACTACGTATAGCAACTGAGCAATTTATTAAGGTTATTTAATAAAATTATTTACGTTAAACAGATAAATATCAATATACGAGTATTGCTACCAAGTTTTAAAAATTAAAATTTAATATTTATTGTACCATAACATTCATAACTAAATTCAAATTTTTCCGGCAATACTCCATCGTATATTATCATTAATATGTATAAACTATTGTTTGATTGAACTTGAACATTGTTTTCAGGTCATTAAAATACTATTAAAAAAAAAAAAAAAAACATTGATATTAATTTCTTCTGTTTCAATCAAACACACTCAAATCGTTATTTGATTACATACGTAGGTACCCAGCTATAAAACAACTTTTAAGTCAGTTAATAATTTTTTTTTTATTAAATACAATTCATAGAACTGAAAACTCAAATGACAAACTAATTTAACTTATTGTATAAACAAAAATGTAGTATATTGTTGTAAAACAAATAAAATATGCGTGTCGCTCAGATTAGAATTTAAACTTCATCATTTTATGTCAATAACCACAAAAGTATAGTATAATACCTACCAATAAACTATCATTATGTGCTGCTGAAATTAACCGCATTTGAAATATAGTAATATTATGAAATAAAATCAGTATTAATTAATATTTATATACTCATTATTTTTCGTTACGACAGTACGATCAGCATTTATTCATTATCGTAATTATTTTATAGAAATTACAGTATCATATTATCATACGATTTGTATTTGATTGATAATCGGTCTTTCGTTCGAAACTACTTTGCACGCATATACATAATAATGTAATATAATATTGTATCTACGTTGGTCTAATACAATGGGATTTATAATTCGGTTGAAAAGTCGAAATAACATTGATCGAAACATATTATTTATATTATACGCTATACCGAGATTATAAGATATACAATACATACATTATAATTGTGCCCACGTACGAGCACATATGCATAATACATAATATTCATATAATCGTAACTTTATATATCTGCATGACGTGGTGTACCAAAGTGCACTTATATTTTTATCAACGATACAGTTGTCACGTATTGTAATAACATTCGCATTTAATTTAGGTGGTAATATTCTGCATTATTGTGTATTGTTTCATATTGTATCGATGTTCAGGGCTTCAGGCAGATGCGATTCATTATATAATCTAATTTTCTCTGCACAGATGTATAACTCAAACTAAACAAAATATCCATACTGCGTATGGATATTTTCATTTTTCGATTACTATTTAACTGTGTCATCAGAATAATTCAATAATAGCATATGCACTTAGGAGTGCGAAATGTAAATAAATATTCACAAGTTTTTATTATATATTATACGATTTTGATTATTTAGATATTTCAGAAAATAAAATGTCTATATAATATTGTGGTAGAGTTACATTATCTTTCATCTTCGCTGTTGACTAATATAACTGTAGACACTGCGCTAATCCTCAGTTCCTTGTTTTTTTTTTTCAGGTTAGAAATCCGCGCTCCATCGTTGGCTTGTATTATGTTATAACTATTAGCCCAAATCTGTAAAAGTGAGACTCAAGCCCTCAATTAAATTGATAAAAAAAGAAAAAAAATACGCCCGTTCCGTTGGCGTAAATTCATCAACAATATTAGCAACGTTTATGCATAACTTGAAATGTCTCTCTTTCTATATAAAGTATTCAGAAAAATAACCTAGCATGTGGGGAGAGTCTTAGTAGTGTATTAGGAATGCAAACATTTTTTTTTTTACCTCTGTAGATATATTATGCCCCGTTGAATGTTTTGTTTTTAATATCGAACTAAAAATAATTTAAAAAGCTTATTTTAACTAACTAAACGGTTTGAATACACCGAAACGAGGAGTCAAATTCAAAGATCACTGTTCTAAAGATCGTCGACCATAATGAACTAAGTGAAAGTGGATTTCGAACACGTAAAGTTAAGAAAATAACATCAGAATTATAGGAGCACGTGCATAAACAATAAAGCAAGTTGTAATAGAATTTTACTGTTGATTCAACGATATGTAATGACATGTGTAGATGTTAGTATGTTACCGACTTACCGTTAATATAATATATTCAGGCAACGACGAAATTGACTAGTTAAATGATTCAAATTATATTATAATGCTTATAGAAGTTTGTCATTTTCTAATTATGTATTTTTTTAAACTCTTATTCATTTTATAGTTTTTCACTTTAAGTAGGTACCTATACCTCATAAAAAAAAAATTAGTTTTTCATTATCTACACAGTGATAGTTAATAATGGTGAATGTCTAATTATAAAAATTATTTATTTTTATTAAAATATTTGTATCATCAAAGCTTATCATTAGACTTCCTCAGAAATTCCTAACCAATTTTTATTATCAATGTACATAAAAACAGACAAACCTTATTTCTTAGTAATCCATATGAGTATTTATCACCATTGACAGTATTGACGGTAAGTATGTACCGTAGATATGATGTACCTACTTCCATACTCTGAACATTTGTAAGACAAAAATAACATTAATAATTAATAATTATTATAAATATTCTTGTACTCCTTCACTAGTCTACTTGTACAGCTATATAATTTTTATATCCAGCAACTGAATTGGTATCTATACGAGAATAGATGTTTTTGGACTGTTTTTGCTATTTTCACTTTTAATATTATCAAAGTAAATTTAAAAAAACATATTTATGAACTGAGAACACTAAAAGACAATGATATTTTTTTTATTTTTTTTTTAGAGCTTTCTGCATTATACAATTATAGCTCGACAATTACCAGAAGCATATTACAATAGATAAATTGTTACGGTTAAATGCTATTTTAAATAAATTCGATATAAAATAATCAAACATACAGATGTGATAGGTAGATAATAAGTGGAATAATGATAAAATTTAATTGTAATAATTAACTATATATATATATATATATATATATAGGTTTTGATTGAGAGGTGGAACATAATAAGGATGATGTATAGTGTGGATATGCAAGGAGGGGAGATAAAATTAATTAGGGAACCGAGGTGATTGAAGATAAATATTCATTTAGGACTGACGTTAAAAGTGATGTTAATGGATTAATAATAGCTTTAAATAAAGAAATTTAACTATTATTTGGTTGTCTGATGATATAACTGGTAACTGGTTAGCCGTGATATCGGTGGTAAGTCCGTTTGTGAGAACGAGGTTACATGGAGGAAACTTGAGTAGGAGGCATCGGCGGGATCCGCTTTGTTGTGGTTGATTTGTGAGTGATAGAGTCCATTTTCTTGAAAACTGGGTATCCTTTATATGAAGAAGTGTGGGGCCCAGAACATAAGGCACATTTAGCTGGAAGGAGGAGATCTTTAGTGCATTCTAAAGACGGGTGATTTTCACCGTACTTAACGCAGCGAGGCTTATACTTGCAGTAATTCTTTGTGTGTCCAAATGATTGGCATTTATGACACTGAAGAGGTCCATGGTTAACTTTAAATGGTTTTTCTATTGAGACGGCTGTATGCAATAAATTAGAAATATCGAAAATCTTGTGGTTGTTTGTATTTGTATGAAAACTCACGGCAAAAAGTGGCAAAAGTATTTTATTCTATGTGATGTTTGTTATATATTGAACCGAGTGACCTAGTTCAACTAAGGCATCTGAAATATCGTCAGTGAGAGTTGTATGATGCAGATTTCTAATGACGACCCTGAAAGGTCGTGCACAAGGTGGACAAAATGAATGATATTCGATATTCTTGTTGTTAAGGAAATTAACGATAGTGTTGAAATTGTCGGGCCCCTTGGGGTAAATTTTTAGAAAATATTTTGTCGACATACAGTAAAATCCATTATCCTCCATCAGGGCTGATAATTCTTTTGTAAATATGTTAAAGTTCTTTACATTTTTTACGTGAATGGCAGGTGATTTGTCATAAATGTCTTCATTTTTGTCTTTATCCAATTGGGATTATTGTTGTTGGATAACAGCAGCATTATTAGGCGAAAAAAAACATCGTTGTCGGGTGTTTCATTGACTTCTAGTACTGCATATCGATTGATTTAAATTGAGTTTTTGTCTTTTTTTCCTCTACCTTGAGTGACGAAGACGTGGAGGATAAATGTCGTTTTGCACTAGACTTGATGTTATTTTTTTTTTTTTTTTTATGTGGGCTTACGAGTATTTTCATACTCGGGCCGATGTCGTCCATGATAATGAAGACAATGATATAAATTATTATAAATACGTTAAAGAGGACTATGAAAATTAAGACAAAAAACCGACTCATTATTCAAGCACTCCATACTTAAACGTTCGATTCGAAAAGCATTGTTGTGTTAAGTCGAAAACTCAAAACGATACAACTACGATGAAATTTGAGTTGTATAAATTATAATATTTTGTTTTAAATGTCTAAAACGACTGACTGGAAACTGGAAGTATAATTTTTTGCATGTACTCAAACAGTACACGTTTTTGTTCATCGGTTTTTAAAAACGAGGTTCATATACGTACATGTATTAAATAACCAATTTTAGGTAATTATATTATGAAGAATCATTTGTTTCAGAATATTGTCCTTGTCATTCGGAGAGTATTCATTCACGTCGAGTAAGTCCTATAATCGGCCATCGCATGCGTAATATGATTATAAATATCAGTTAAGACTAATTTTTTTTTATAGTTTATAATGTTAAATTAACCCAAAAGTGTAAGAAATGAGTAAACATAATATATCCATAATTCTTGTATACTGATTCATGAATTGATTTGGACCAAAGTGGTTATTTCAGTTGTTAGAAAGAATTGTGTTCCGTATAGGTATAACGAGTGGGCAATCGAAGGAGCAAAATATTATAAAACGTATTTAAAGTGATCGAATTTGTTTCCGGTTCACCTGTAAGAATGAGCGGCCGCTTAGTACCACAAGGTTTTCGTGACCAAAAGGTTTTTTCAATACTTAGAATTTACATGAAACGAAAAAAAAAACATTACCACGAGTGATTATGCAAAACGTAGTTTCCTATTCTTATAATTACAGTCTTCACAAATTGTCTATTACATCCACGCGCTTGAGTACTTAACGAAGCACGCACGACGTGACACGTGAAGGCATATAGCGTATACGTACGAAAAAACGACCTTCGGACAAGAAGACACGGTACTTCCAGTTAATAATAATATATCAGTCGGGAATCGTTTTCGCAAATCAAACGATGACGTAGAGAAGACCATAATTTGATGGTAGCTACGAATATATATTACTATGAAGATGACATGATATTTATACTTATTTCGATTTATATGTAGTTATCTCGTGTGAGTTGTTTTAAATAAACGAATCAACACCTTTTTATTTTATTTTTAAAACGACCGATAAAATTGATATATGTTAAAATTTTGTTTTCAGAGGATACATAATATTATGCATATGTTACTCAGTAACTACACCGTAACGGTATATATATATATATATATATATATATACCTATAATACTATATAGTTATATTATTATATTACACAAAATATAATATTTTTCACTACGCAATAGAATAACCGTTTTTATTTTCTGCGTCGTTTCTAACCTTGGAACATCTCCAAAAGAGTGTTTTAGGTTAAAAAATAAAATATAATCTTCTTATTATCAGTAAAGTTGCGCTGCGTTATTTTGATTTATGCACGTTTGGTTGCTATACGTTATTTTTGTTAATTTAAAATTCTCCCGTAGGAACAACGCATCGGCTTACAGTGAAAATATAATAACTAGTAAGTAAAATGCCTCCTCACCCGCGGCATAATAGTATACCATTTTTGGTTTAGAGTAAAATTAACCTAACTTAACCTAGATTAACCCAACCTGTTGTAGAAAATGCAATGATTTGTTTTCGTAGAATTGTTATTATGATTTTGTGTTCAATAGTTCAATACTAACATTTACGGGTTTAAGCAAATTACAAATTGAGTGAAAAAATAACAATTCATCGAGTATAAAACCATCTTTTATAATGTCGTTTCCAAGTAAATTATATCCGAAAAATATAACGTGAGCACTCAATAAGATAGCGAATAAAGCCAAAAAAAAATTACGAATTCGCGAGAAGTTCTTTTTCATCCATAAATTGAATACAATTATTTTTCAAACACACATGGCGTTTGTCGGATTGTTTGGAAGTATATCGCTTCGTTTTTTTTTTTTCATTCAAAATAAATTATGAACTATGTAGAGAGGTAGGTGCGTGTTTAACCGTTTGTGTTCGTGACCCCACGTAAAACGTACAGTCAAAGGCTATAAATACTTATAAGTGCGATATTGTTGAACGCAATAAAAACGAACTCGAAACAAGTTAAGAAAGGTACAAACTATATATTTTATTTATTTATTCTTTAACATTATTATATAATATCGTACAGTTTCCATTTTAAAAATAAAAAAGATCGAATCATACCGCTACAACACAACATATACGTAATATAGCGTAGCTAAAGTATAATATATTTATAAAATGTGCATATCATTATTATTATTATATCTGACGTAAAAAGAAAATGTGGGTACATGAACAAATATATTTATATCCATACCATATAGAATTAAGTTTGATGGATAAATGTCTTACGTACCGAGAAACAAAAATGTTATAATAACTAACTTAAAGAAACACATAAGAGTAATAAAAAAAAAAAGTTTTCGACTATAATTAATCGACTTCGAGTTTTCTAAACGAACCTTCAACACCAGCAAGCATGTTGACCTTAACGTTAGGCTTCTTTAACCGTTTGTTCTCGTCGCAGATCACCAAATTTTGAGACAGGAACCATTCCCTGTTTTTAATCAGTTCTTCCTTCCAGTCCTCTGCAATGAGAAATTAATAACAATTATTTATCATATATTATTTATATTTCAATCATTTTCAAATTTAAATTACACAAGTATTTAAAAATACTAATTAAACGAATTTGCGCGGTTCTTATATAATTATATTATGCTATACCATATTTAAAATGCTATTGTTATATTATTATTCAATTACAAATATGAAATATCTAACTTAGTGTGCTAAGTAATATATTTTTTCAAAATTATATTTACGATATTAAATTATTATTGTTTGTCAAGGTGCGCAAGTTTTGAACACGAAACATTAACATAAAGCCATGTTATTGTACTAAACCCCAAGACCTACTAACCGGGGTAAATTGCTAATTCGGTAAGAAAATAATAAAGATTGTGATATTATAAAATTATAATAATTATTATTAGAATATTATATTATGATTAACATATTTCTTTGAGAGAAAATTAATTTCAAAAACCAAATCGACAAGCGTTCTTTTTATATGACCTTTAAACGTGTGCCGTTTTATATTAAGTTTTACGTTGTTACCGATATCCAATTCCCAAAGTCAATTGGCACATTTTATCATCTACACACATCTGCTACGCAATGGTTATTAACGTGACTGATGTTATTGTAATTATTTTATGCACACTTTTTAAGCGTCAATTTATTTCAATAATTACAATAAGTAAAATAAATATTTATGAAATCAAAATCCTACTAATTACAATAATAAAATGTATTTAAAAGGCCAGATCTGCCTTGAGGATGAAGGGTATTATTAGGAATATGATGATTCCAGAATTAGTACTAGGAAAGAAAATAAAATTTAATGGGGACTGTTTTTGTATTATTTCGTTATATAATTTGAATTTAGAATTCACATTTTTCAACGCCGCAGACTCGCTGTTTTTTTCTTACCCTCAAAACAATAAGGTCGAACTATTTATGATTTTTTTTTGCCTTTTTATTGTCAGTTATGAACAGCTGATTTTGCTGTTGTAAATGTGAGAAATATTGTATTACACGTCGTTGTAGTCGTTAATATTATTATTATTATTATTATTTATGATTGTTATTCTTTTCTTATTATACAGAGCACGTGTCAGAGCTCGTACAATCGCACAATACGCTATGTAAGTCTAAACAGTTTACGGTAAAAAAAAAATAAATTTAAAAAAAAAAATATGATTCTCGTCATCCGCGTGTATAGTCAATAGTAATAATATTGTGGAAAAGTTGCTTACCGCGCACAACAATGCAAACGTGCAACCATTAGTTGGTATCTTACGCGTCGTCAAGTATGTTATAAATAATAACATGCTATACGTACAATATTATGAATTATAATTTATAATTGTCACGGTTGTTATTGTAATGAAACGGAAAAAAATAAAAAATATCTTAAGTATAGTTAATATAATATTATATCCTTTACTATTCTTATATCCTTGAACATATATGAAATGCAATTATTGCAGATTTTGCGTACCGGTATGTTTACTGTGCCTGCAACTGAATTACTTATCCGGAGCTTGTAAGCGTCTATAACAAGTTATGTTGGTTCGATTTGCGAGATAAAAGAACATACAACTATTAATGTCGTAGTCATTGTGACGTCAAAAGAACATAATGTCACGTAATAGTATGTAACTCGTTCGTGACGCACCGATAGTGTCGCGCATGATATGAAAAGAACAATTTACGTCTTTTTATCATTATACTACCGCCACGGTCACTTAAACAGTTGAGATTATGTACACGATTTGAGTTGTTCTCGATGATTCGTCGGCAAGTGATTATAATAATTGTCAACTGAAATGTGCGAACCACGTTTTGCCGGTGTCGTGGTTATATTTTTTTTTTCACCGATTAATTCGCGAAAACATGAATATTTTCATCCCAAGAGTGGGTCGGACGCGCGGTGCCTATCCATTGAAATACCGGTTATGGCACACCTACACTCAATCGTTGTCGCAGTAATCAGACACGAATAATAATTCAATCCGTTGTCGAGTGGTATAATATGTACACCAATACCACTCTCTTACAGTTCAGCTAGGACTCGGCTGCTTTTATACGACCACAGCCGATGCGACATGTTTTGTTCGTTTCCGGGAATGCGCCCCCGTCTATATGCATAAAAATAGCTGCACAAAGTCAACTCAATACGCCTTCGGGACTCGAAAAATACGAAAACCTATAATGTGAATGCCGTATATTGCTCTCGCACGAACCCAATAATTGTTCCATCTCGTTCCGAACACGCTCGCGGTGCAACGCCCATTTGAATTTATCTTTCCCTTTGAACGTTCAAATTTTTATCTAGATTTTATAATTCGCTTCTATTCCGTTTGGGGTCGAAAACATGGAAATATCGTATTGCAACATGTATTTCACGTATTGGTTTTGTATTCATCACCCGCTCTCTCGTTACATGAAATAAGACACAACATTAGGTAATCATCACCAAGATTTTAATTTGTGCAAGTATAATAATATATACTACATGATACGTGTCGCACTATGATTGTGCGTGAGACCACCACCGGTGTTTCGAACTTGACTTAGGTACACGTCTACTTAACACATCTAATATAACTTAATCATAACTCTTATCAGTTGTATTAAAATAACACAATATTATGTAAATCCCCACGCTGGTTGCTAATAATTTAAAGCTTTTAATTGTGCTATTGTATATATTATATAAATTGGTTATCGTATTTTCATAAGAAACATTCACAAGCCGTGTGTGGAAGACTCATTGGAGCGAATACGCAGTAGAAAAATAAATGAAACTTTTCGGCGAATTGGTCTTAAACAAATTGGCAATAACTTCCACCTCCGAAGTATTTTAATTTTAATAATGAAAATCGAACTGGGAAAACGGTCGTGGAATTTATTATGGCAGCGATTCTTAGAAAAAATAAATAAATATAAAAGTTTCCCCTTTTGTATTTCATTGAAACATAATTTTTCCTACGATAAATATTGCGATACAAAAATGTTTCATTTAATTTTTTTTTTGGCTTTTATTAACTCGCCATAGTGACATAGTGAGAATAACCTGTCTACTGAGCCGGATTTCAACCCTTCTAATTCTGAACGCCATTCTGAACCCTCGTATAACATGAGAACTCATTCTGTTCGGTCAAGCCGAGCAAAATATTAAAATAATAAACCATTTGTCGGATGGACGAGAAATATAATAATACACTGACAACCCCAGTAACTACTTGACCCGGTCGGAGTTTCTACCGTTTTCCACACTCAACTGCATACAATAATAATTTTACGAAAGTTAAAATAAAACATCATATTATTATTATCGTTGTGGCATTCTAGCGAGTTCCTACATAGACAATAATAAATTATACAATAAAGCGGTTTAAAAACTAAAATACCCGTAACATTAATAATTTTTAGATTTTTTGCATAAACTACCAAATCCAACGTGTTGTTTACAGTGTTATGGTAGACAAATATGACAGGGGTTGCAATAAAACCGAGAATTTATACCCCAAAGAAAACCCTGAGTCGTTAAAAAATCTTGTTCACGATGATAAAAAAAAAAAACGTATTTCAACAAGCACTATCGGTACCGAAGGCCAATCGAATCCGGTTCGATCACATCAGCTGACTTATATAATTTATGCGATTCGGTTAACATAACATGATTATTATTTGCAAATGCGCAAACCGGTAATCAACACACGCGTGATCGTTGTCAAGTTCCCAGCGGTGTGCATAAGATAGTAATGATCAAGTCCATATTATTTCCCATTCCAATTAAAATATAACTATATCGTAGACCTGTTTCTTGTGCAATTACTATTAAACTATATGATAATATTAGTATTTTCCATTATGGCAACAGGTACGATGAAAAAACAATTGCGTTTTTCGTAACAATTTAATAAATACAACACGTTAGATTTATACCCGATTAGGGATTCAATATAAACCGGTCGAAACAAGAATTCTTTTAAACAGCTTTGGGTTTGGGTTTTTGTTTTAATTATTGAGCAGCGCATTTTCTATTACCACAAAATTTGTGTATGGATATCGTAAGTATATCATGTATCACGACGGATGACTGGATGTTCACGGACGGGAATAATATCCAATGCTCCGAATTTGCTTCTATACAGACAACGATAATAATAGCAAAATATAAATTCGCAAAATCTGACTAAACCGCGTACTAATCAAAGAAGTTTAATATTGAAAACATAATTTTATTAAGACAATTGTCCAAGTTTTATACGCTAATATATTACATTTGTATTTCATGATTGATCAGTTTGTCTTTAAAAATACGTGGTCATGGAAAAACACTAATACACTGAACAAGTAATATGTCACATCTACCAGAAAATATTTTGTAAATATTATAAATGTATTTGTGAAAATAAATATTTATATTGAAGGGCAATATTACTCAAAAACAATACAATTTAATATTTTGAACCACTATTCGGTCCTGTCTGGTATTTCGATCAGATCAAAGCATTTTTCATAAGCCAAGGATTAATAATAAAATGGGTTAAAAGTTAACAAATAACTAATAAGACAATCGACTATTTTCTGATGTCTTCAAAGAAAATATATAAAGGTTGTGTTTTCGATATAAAAAACTTCAATTATAAAAATGACGTAAACCTATTGTATTATATACGTCTGAATTATTTTTATAGTAGATTAAAAATTTAATAAAAGGTAATAACAGGATGTAAGTTGATTAAAATACAAGTACTATTGGGCTGTGGTATCTACGCTTTAATTCAATCCTTGGTATGAATTTTATACAAGACAAAACCACAATTAATTCTTGTTTAAATTAATATCTAAAAGAGAATAAAAAAAGGCGTCACAAAAGAGAACTGTAGCGGGTCGAGAGTTTAAGGCTCTATATTGTAGTCTTGATGGCATTTGTAATAATAATTAATGAACGAATGTCAAATAGGACAAGGAGAAAATAAAGTTAATCAAATAAGTTTTTCGTGGAAGGAAAAAAATAAAAACTTATGCAGTAGTTATCGCAGCAGCAGCAGACAGGTAGTGTAGTGTATAGAAAATAATATAATAATATAATATAGTCAGTGGTTATAAGAGGTGCGCTTCCTACTACTGCGTTATCGGGTACCGCGGATCGTTAAGTAATATTATTCCGAGGTCGTGGCTATACATAAAGTGCGCGGATGCCTGTGTTTTGCGATCGAATTGATATTCCGAACCTATGGCTTCCATCTAAGTCGTGGTCCTGGTGCTGTGGTTAACAAATAACAACGCATATCAACACGCATATAGTATAGCATGTACATTGACGGAATACGACGAGACATGGACGAGACGGCGCCGGGAGTCTGGCTGTACGCGTGCGAGACAATATTACAGCGCGCTGACCTTAAAAATCCGAGATAGAAAAAATGAAACCACCATACGGCTCGTTGGAGCAAAATCGATTTACCTAACTGTAGTTTTTCCGTTTAGCTACCACTGCTTAGATATAAGGGTGGCAGTCAAATGGATACATTGATTTATTTAAACATTTTAACGCATCAATAATTAAGAATAGTAAATAGTGATAAATTTAGAATATTATTATTATTTTTACATAGTGTAGTTGTTATCTTTTATCATAATCACAGTATAGAAATTTTGGTGGTGAAGCGATTAGTTAACTTCTTCTAAGTTATTACAATCCTCCATTAATATTGTTGTGTCGATATCCCATGGTCCATGGCTATATTGTCGACTACCGTAGACGTTTACAACCGTAAACGCGTACATATTCCATAGAGATAATAAGAAATATAATAATATTATTATACCCATTGATGAAGCAACTAACATTTAAAAAAGAAATTATGAATTTGTTATTTGACCTAACCTTATGTTTTCTACTTTTTTGTATTTGTTACCTACCTACGTTACTTATAACTTAAACTACCATCATTTGATTGTTTTTTTTTATTATTATTATTAATAATTATTTTATATTCAATATATATATAATATAAATATTTAATTAAATTTGGTACTCATATTTGTCATTTATTAACTTTAATCAGCAGCAGAAACATGAGCTTTAAGTAATCAACTGTCAATTATTTTTAGTCTGTGTAGAAGAAAAATTCTTTCTCCCTCAATGGACTCAATTGATATATATCCTCATCTAGGACTCTAAGTATATTATCACTATGCAGGAGGTGAACACTGCAAGTCAAACATGTCATTAAAGATAACACGTATTCTATTTAAATATAAAAAAAAAACTGTTTTGAGCTCATACAATATTATTTATATACACATACTCTAGAGATAACAAAGTTTTATTTATCATTTAATTAATTGTTAGGAATTTGTTGATAAATTTTAATAAATTAATTTTACAAGATGCTTTTTTGAGAATGCATACCCTTTCTTATTATGTTTCAATCATTAATTTTTTCAAATAAAAATTTGTAAACTATAAGATTATTATATTTTGTTTGAAACAAAAACAAAATAATACAGTCTTAATGTAGTGCTTGTTTAATGTAATTTATAAAAATCAATAATAATACTATATGAATATAAATTCATAGGTGCAAACATTATATGCATTGGAAAATTGGAAAATATATGATTTTAGTACACAATTTACATTTTCCACTAATCGGAATTTGAAAAAAAATTACATAAACATTTTTGTAATTTTTTTTCTAATTCAATACTATAATGATTCATATTACAGTTGTAAGATATAATATATTCGTTCTATATCCAATTTTACTTACCAGTAATCTCTTCCGAATTTTTAGGGAACGTACCACCATAGTCCAGTGGCAGTATGTCGGGTTTTATGTACTTCTGCAGGTCTTTGACGGACTCGTGGATCATTATCTACAAACCGAGGTTCAATACAGTTATTAAAAAACCGTCACAACACACCGGAAATTACCATATCATATCGATATGATGGCGCTTGGTTGTAACACCGACGAAATTAAGATTTATTTTTTTAAACGGTTCACAACGCATAAACTCTGACGAAATGCGTTCAAAAGGTGCCCAACGAAAGCGATATGGCTGATTTTAAAATACTTCTTCAGTACTGAGTGCAGCAATTATAATATACACAGTCCAATGACGACATGAAATTTATTTTCCGATAAAGCTACAGTTATTTTGAAATTTTGATTATAACATTTATTACACGACAACATCCATCCATCACCTAGGTAGTCTATTTTGGTCACGGAGTAGCTACTTAAAAAAAAGAATCCACAACGTGCATTCACTAAATTTATATTATATATAGGTACTCATCATCGCAGCTATATTATACCTTTATTTTCGACATAACTTTGTTTGCAAAAAAAGTTCGAATCGTGAAAACAATTATTAAGTACACGATAGTTATCGTGGTTTTATAAATCGTGAAAATTTGATAGAAAAATTAAATTAAAGCACGTGTAATTTTACGACATTACGATTTAATTTGACACAATGATTTGACTTGCATTCGGTTTGTCAGGGCTTAAGCATCATGACGTATACGAGTGCCGTTATTGTACGAAAATGTCGAATTCGTCGACGTTTACCATCACCCATCTTCAACAATCGGCAAGAACCGAAACAAGGCTTACCCGACTGGCGATTTTCTTCTTCAAAATCCCCAGGACCATTGTGACCATGGGTTGTGCGTAGCTGGGCATGTTGATGATGTGTACCTGATGAATCCTCAATGGATACGCCGTCTATGAACAAAAACAAACATCCATTACGTATACAATACACTATATAGTAATAATAATAGAGTGATGACGTGCTCAGACATTGGATATGTTTGATCCGGCAAGAATTTTTACGTCGTTTGCTCGCCGTCGATTTCGTCTTATAACGATATTAGATACACGAAAATGTTATATTTTACGGACTACACGAAAAACCTACAATGTCAAGTTTACGTACGACGCAACCTTATATTATATAAATTACAAAATTAGTATTTTTATAGTATTACATGCATGCATTTTATGTGTATTACAGTATAATAATATTGTAGTATAAAACGGGTTATGGAATATTGTTAAAATATCCGATATCAAAAACTGGATTGAATTCTAAAGACTGTCATCTAAGCGTTGTGGACAGCGTGCGTGATAAAAGATTTTAAGATTATTTAATCTTTCAACAGTCTTTCTCAGTCAACGTATCATAATAGACGTAATGATATTAGTATTATAGCATGACAAACAATGATAATGATAATAACAATAATATGTCTTAGACAAAAAACATAAAATGAATAATTTTTCTAACAGGTTTTGAAATACGATAAAACACGCGATCCTCGACCGTGAATATTTGCAGTCTCATTTTTATAATATCAAATTAATCCCCCACACGTTATTGCAGAAGAATATTATGTAAATAGTATGTTGTTCACGTGACCTTGACAATCAAAACGCGCGATGAAATCCTTATTCTGGTTAAGAATCGATTTAAGGTCGATATAAACGAATATTCACCAGTGCTGCGATTCATTTAGTACATCATATAGGTATATCGATTATTATCATTTCAATTCGGCACAGATTTGAATAATTTATAACGTTTTCTACGATATTTTGCACGATGTGTCTCCGTAGTCGTCACGTTAGATAGATATGCGATAAAATATATTTTCGTTAAGTTTTTTTAATTTCGCCGCACACAGTGTTTCTCGTTAATAATAAGTCTATATCATTATTACTACTACTGGACTATAAACAGACACTATAATGCTCGTTTTGCATTTCTGCCTAATGTTTATCATGGTAATATATCGAAAAAATTAAAAACTGCAACATTTTAACAACCATTACATTACGTGGTTGCAATATGAATGGGCAAGTCTAATTGTCTAAATAGCAGCGATTTATATTCCAATCAACCCGCGAGTACCGAAAAGAGAAGTTTTTAAATTAAATGATAAAAAACCACTAACCATTTTACCAACTTTTTATTTATTATTTATTATATTTTGTGGTTCCTTCTATCCTCCTCTCGACATGTTAATGCAAAGATTTCGTGCACTTACCGTCGCGCAGTAAATGAACTTCTTCAACTGTGGCAGAATGGTGGTCAAGTGAGACAGAGTAAACTTGTTCAAGTCAAAAATGAATATTTCTTTTTTAAACATGTCCAGTTTGGACAACCTGATGTCGATTGACATGAAGTTCACCCTAACGTAATCGGCAAACTCAAAATCATCCGATTCTGTAGTCCTTAAACGGCTCAGGGAGATCCTGTAGCCTTCCGCCGTAAGTTTCGGCAGAGGAATAAAAAGTCTAGAAAAAATCCAAAACAAAATGTATAAATACTCGTCATAATAATACTACACTCGTATAATGTAGTATAATATGATAATACAAGGCAACGGGATCAATAGGTGGTGAAAAAAATTTTAATTCTAATATACATATTGTACATATCATGTTATTTATTTTATTAAATCTTATTATAAATTAATTTTATACAGTACATGGTGTACCACCTGCAGTATTTACACAGAGCCATATTGATCGCGACTTTTTAAGTATTACTATTTAAAACTATTTTATATGTTTTCTAATTATTATTGCTTATACATTCATACGTGACGCCGCGGCCCACGCTTTCCTGTTTTGCCGTGCGTTAGATACGTGCTATTTCTCCATCGTCTTATTATAAAGTATAATAATAATAGTTTAATATTAAAATATTTTTCAATTTCATTGGTTACAATATTCATACGACACGCGTCCGTACGTGTTTAATAAAATTTTATGTACTAAAAATACTTTATATTTATTTTTATACTATGTAACGCGTGACATGTACGCCAAACAATTTTATGCAAATCGTCGCTTTTCTTAATAATCACTACACGTAATAGGGTAAATATTTAATATTATGTCTGTACGAGGTCAACGAGTGACTTTCAAACTATATTATGTTATGTTTGTATAACATTAATAATATAATGTCGTCTTAAATTCTTATAAAAGATTTTTTTCTCCAAACCAATGGTAACAGGTACCTAAATAATGAAATCATATCGCGTAGGTATAATAATATAAAAATACTTACGATGTTTTCATGGATTTTAAGACCTCTGGCGATGTTGGATCCCTTTCGCCGAAGAATTCCGGTACCATTGTTTTGATGGTGTAGTACTGGTCCAACGATTCTTTTGTCCTCTCCATGCTGTTCTTGCACAGTATTAAAAATAACTTGATTCTCCGTTCATCGTCTGCAAATCAATACCATAACATACAATTCGTATAATTTGCGTTGTGATTTTAACAAGTAATTACTATCGAATATACCAGGGTACACCAGTGCGAACCAATACTCGATATTTAATAAGATACATGATATAATATATACGCTGCTAAACACACGTTTACTCGTAAATGGAATTATTTTTAATTTCTCGATCCTTGTATAATACAACGTAATATATACGTTAAACTACGACATATTTTAATTAAATTACATTTTTGGTACAACGTGTGGAATGGAATTTATATAAAATGTTTATTTATTTTGTATGATTGTAAAACATTAATTATGGAGCAGTATTCGTAGTATAGTGCGAGGCACAAATAAAGTGTAGCCATTTAAATATTATAGACGAGATAAAATACGCGAAAAAAAAAAAAAAACAATAATAAATAAACATGAAATAAATCAAACGCAGTTTTTAATTTCCAGCATGCTTAATGAAAAAAAAAAAAAAAATAATAATAATTCCCTATCAAGAGCATTTTGAACATTGGTTTTCAAATAGCAATCGTTACAGAAACGCGTGTACGCTTTTGTTTTATATCCATTTTTTAATAGTACCTCAATTATTATTATGCGATTCTTTTTGCAGTTTTCCATTACACCCAAAAGAATCGGGCTTAAATTAAAAATTAAAAATTGACTATTGCTTTAAAAATATAATTTTCACTCAAGTGCGGCGTGCGTGTTACACAACGGCTTAGGGTATATAGAATATTGTTTCTCTTGTGCTCGTGTAATAATTCTATGAACCGGAATCATTGTACTCACGAAGACGGATTGGTTTTTGTATAATATACGCATCCAACAAAGAGTTTGAAATTCGAATGGTAAAGACGCGTTAGCTTCGTAAAAATAATTTAACAACGAGAGAAAATCACTAATATAAGCTGTACACAACCGCATATAACTTACTATCGGGATTAGGGAGATGGGGTTGTTTTCGCATCCAGTCCATGACGGTCTTCACCTCGACGTTGATCTTGTCCTCGGTCGTGCCAAGTTCATGATATATCTCTTTGAGCTTTTCGGGCGTGGGCAGAATTATAGAATTCGAGGTGGCCATGTTGTCGATGTGCTTATAGATGCGCGGGAACGGGCTGCGGCGCGAATGTACAAGTGCTGCGGACTTTTGGTAGACACGCGACCAGGTGAAGCTATCGAACACACTGCTGCACCAGTCAAGTGTACTCGAAGAGTGTCGGTGGCTGAAAGTCTACTGTTGCGGCTTCAACGTGGGGCCTGGTGCTCCGGGATGTTCGTTGGATGGACGCGGACGGACGAGGTCACTAACGGCTAAACTATTCGAAATAATAATTACTCATGACAAAATCCCACCACTACCGTCGGCGTTCAGATAACAATGTTAATTTTAATAACAATATCACGCTTCTCCTACTGCTGATTTATCGCCGATGTATACCTACGGAAAAAGGTCGGCCTCAGGGAAAGGACGACGCGGAAACACACGTATACGATCGGTATGTAGGCAATTGTTATTGTTATAAATTTCAATTATTATTTCGACAGCACTGTATAACAGAAACAAAAACGAAACGGTAGATCGGAAGATCGCGGACTCAACAATACGTCGCGTATAGTTCGGTGTGTGCACACTCAGCGTCGTTACCCACCACCGTCGTTGTCGCCGTACGATAATATGCGTGTTTGGAAAACACGACTCGCAGCAGCCAACGCGAGTTGCTCAAGGTTCACGCGACATTTATAAGCTCGTCCGCGACACTCCCCCTCTGCAATATTATTATTATTATTATTATTATAGGTACCTGTTAACCCAACACCGGTTATTGTTGTGTTTTGTACGATTATTGTTAATATTGTTATTATTATTATTTAGCTGTTTTACCCGTTTTGGAATACTACATAATATTATTAATATATTTGCTTTGTGTAGAACGTATAATAATTTCACGTACCACGCAACAGGTTTTCGGTTCCTTTCCGCATAAAACCACCACTATACACGGAGTTGGTATTATAATATTCGTCTGCAGCGAGGTTCCCACTACAATACTACTATAGTTACACCATGCCCCGTAAAATATTATAATCTCTGATTGGCTAAACCAAAGGGTTACGTATAATATATGCGTGGAAAATGTATTATAACTTACCGAAGTAACCGCTAAGTTTATTTCACACCCGGCTTTTGACCATAATGTATGTGGTTACCGATAATAATGAAACATCATCCTAAGATAAAATGACATCGACAATTGTATTCAAGACTGCGATGACTCAAAAGTGTACATCGTTTTTCAGGACTCGAAGAATTTTTATGAACTTTGTAACATGACAAAAAATTAGTTACGAATAAAACGTTCGGTGTACAGCAAATTATTATTTATTTGATGTGTTTCAATTATAATTAAAATTATATATATTTATGTATATATATGCATGAATAAAAATAACGTGCTATGAGCCATTGGACATGATAAAAGATCATTTATTTTTCTGGAACCAAAAATTTCCAGCGATCGACAATTTAAGTAACTTTTTTCTCGTTTTTGATTATTGAAATAACTAAGAAAAAATTGATGTAGGTATTGTAGGATTTATTGTCGTTGCAATTTTGACCCGGATAGTCAACATTATATGTAGATAAGATTTTATAAAGCTATAATTAATAGAGCATATTGGCGTGGTACATGCCCATAAAAATTACATAGATACATGGTAATAAGCTTACGTGTCATGAACCTGACATAACTGCGAAACGATTTTAAGTAAAAATGGGTGAGACATTCGTGTTCAGCCACGGTTGAGTTACGTATGTTTTCAGTGCGTAGAACGCCCTTGCTATTCAGTCTTTCCACTAGGATTAAGATGTTTATAAAGGTAATAAAAAATGCATAAATGTGTATGCATATTAATGCATCAAAAAAACAAAGAAATTATGCAAAAAAAAAAGACAAATAATTTATTTTTAAATAATAAAATATGTTTAAATAAGAAATGCATAAAATAACGATAGTCTGTTTTAAATTTTCGACTGTTTTTATGCACCTATTTGGTGCTAGTAATTTCTTGGATATATACAAGAAAAATTTTTATGTAAAAATATTGTATTTATGTAAATAATTGATAAATAATAATAGTTTCAATACCTCGAAAAATTTTCCACTATAAAAAACATCGAAACTCATCAAATCATCATCATAAAATAAGTGATAATTTGTCTATAATCTATAGCATTTTGTATCAAAAACCGTTAAATATACAAAACAAAAAAAAAAAAAACAGATAATATGTACTAATAAATAAAAATGGTAAAATACAAAAATATATTTAAAATATAATTTTGATATTTTGAATATAGATATTTTTTTTATATTTATTTATAAAAATATATTTACAATCTATTTTTACAATAATCAGTAAGTTTGATGACAACATTTTTAAATAACATTAAAATATTGGAATAGGAACAGCCTCAGTAGTGCCACCTGTCAAGAAATTAATATAGATATTATGAAATGTATTAATAAAGGTATAAAGATGAAAGCAATTATAGAACAACCTCAAAAATATGCAAAACCATTAATATCATAACCCTGGTTATGACTTATTAGTGACTAATTATACCACTGGTACCTCGGATCGTATGGTTATATGATAATTATCACTCGTTGGATACCAAAATTGCACATAATTTATGTAGTTCAGTTCATTTCTGTGTACGATTATGACGTGTGTTTTTCTTGTACTGCTCTCTTATCTTTCTCAATAACGACCCGCACACACTATCTCCCTTTATTATCACTAATTGTTTCAAATATTTTGTTATTATGGCAAATTCACATAAACCAAAAACCGATACGCCAGTAAAGAAAACTTTGCCCAGAAACGTCAATAAACCTATTACTTTGGATAATATTTGGTCTGTATTATCGGATATTAATGAAAAGGTAAATACTTATGAT
>JAIPRK010000849.1:26835-124943 GCA_025469195.1 Chaitophorus viminalis | reverse complement strand
TTATTATTATTATTATTATTATTATTATTATTATTATTATTATTATTATTATTATTATTATTATTATTATTATTATTATTATTATTATTATTATTATTATTATTAATTGTGTTCATGATATCATCGTTCTTTTTTTGTAAATATTGTTTCCTCAGCATCTCGTCTGCTTTTGTCTTGTTTGTCGACCGAAAAACAGGTTCTTTTGATGACCGTAGTGCGGATATGTTTGCCGAGCAGCAGGAAATAATGATCGTAGAGTAAAGAATAAAAAAGAGAAGGACGAATAAAGTTAAATAACTGTAAGGCGGAGTCTGCGCTGGACCAATTGGCGATGATAAAATATTTTATTTTCGTCTCACGCCGAGTATCATAGTAATATTATTTTCGTATTTGTTTATTATTATGTTTTAATGGAAAGACATTCAGTATATTATTGCAACCTAAGAACGAAAAAATAATTACGCTGCAATAAAAGTCAACAGGTATAAATACGAAATCGATACGGATATAAATGATACTTTATAATTTTACGATCCACACTAATGTTTTTTTTTTTTTTTACTTGGATGACCTCAGGTGATCTCAGATTTTACGTATAATCAATTATAATTTTTATTTCTAAAAGCCCAACATATGTTGTATAATTGTATCTGTTTTTTTCTCATTTTCTAAATTAGTTTTCAATTCAGTTAAAATATTATTGGCTATTATGTTATAATCATTATTTCCTTAAAACAACCTATTAATTATTATGAACAGTATATTATTTATCATTATTTTCTGGCAATTAATTCGCGTAAATATATTATGGTTAAGAACACTATAATTATTTTGACGACCATTTATGACCATTTATCAAACAACAACATTTAATAATCAAACGTACAAAAAAAAGTAGAGATACTCTAAAATGTTTTACTGGATAAAACAATTTAGACATGGTCATTGTAAAGATCAGGTGAGAGAAGTAGACATGGGAAAGAATATCTCATACAAATAATCTCTTCCCGCGTAATTTTCAAAATCTTCACTGCATAAATGCACATAAATTTTATTATTAAGGAACAAAGTATGGTACGATAATTATGTGAAAAGTACCTACTTACGTTTTTAAGTCACGCGATAGGCACCTGCAACATATTTCTCATATAACTTAATTTCTCAGCAAATTATCACAATAAACATAATAGTAGGTATAATATTAATAGCTTTCACGGCTTTCAATATAATTCTTGATCCATGCTCAAATAATATTTGTACTTCATCTCGTTGGTTAATATTCAATGCCGTAAAAATGCATCACTTTATTGTTCAGCAACAGTGCACGCGTTTGTTGGAGTGTCCCACCAAGAAATGATCATAATTAAGTGATACAACCTAACCAATCAATGTGCATATCTTCGTCGGCCTCCCTGTATACGTTGTATTTTGTACGCAAATTTTAATGTATAATGTATATTAATAGCAAATAAATTGTTAAGTCGACTGATAACCTGATATAAGTAAATAATATATATTATTATTTAATTATTTTTATTGTTTCGATACAGTATCAAACGTTTAAACAGTTAATTAATAATAATATAGATGTCGATCACTATTCGTAATTAACTCGCGTTAGTAATTTTGTCAATTACTTTTATTATATTTTAATATTATGTCAGTCAACAATTTATTTATTTTTATTCTCGTCGTCATATAATTTGTAGTGCAGATTCGATGCCAATATAAAAGCAATAATAACAATTGAGATGTATCAATCACGAGTAACTGTGTAATATGCGTAATTATTGAAATTATTGTTATTTTTAATTTTTATGTCGAATTAGTCTTCTTGAAACGTGTTACATAATGATATGTCAAGCAAATAAAATAACACAATAATAAAATACAAACAAATATTTTAACGTATGAAAAAAAATCATAAACATAATATTATTGTGTGCGATTGATGTATTATACGTGTGTATAATTTGTAATTTAACACTTTGTTTTTTAATAAACTTCAAAAAGTCTATTCATCTTTTTATTATTTTTTTTTAATCACATTCAAATATTTCGTACAAGATTTTTAAACACTTTTTTATCAACAAATGTTATGCTCTATAGATCTAAATGTGAATTTCAATCAAAATAATAATTATAATTATTATTTTTATAAATGATCCAAGATAACTAATAATACAATTTACTATTCTTATAATACATGGCAAAAGTAAAAACAAAATAATAAAAATACTACTAAAATTATATTCTAGATAACGTAATATTATACTCCTATTTTAAATTTTTTTCCAGCTAGTCTATTATCTTCATTATAAATTACAAATTAAAGAAGAATTACATAATATATTAATATGTTATTCTAATTTTAAATTTTTTAATTAAGACATTAATATTATTTGATTGATATTAAAATTTTACTAAGTGTAATAAACTATTGCTAAACGTTAAATAATAATCTTTTTTATTAAAAAAAATTTGTTTACTTATTTAGTCATTGGAAAATAATATAAAAATCCAATGACTATTAATTACATACTAATAAAATAATAGTATAATATACTGTTATTTTAACGACGTACCTACATGCATAACGTAAAATAAAACAAAATACTTAATAAACAGATGTTTATATGTATCCATATCTAATTAACATAAATACATAAGTATAAATATAAAAGCATTATTATATACTTTATTCAGATTTTTATTTATTATCATTTTCTTTTAGGTCCATTTAAAAATTGGTCGGTTTTCAACAATAAAAACAACTAAAAACAACGGTGCACATCAAAAATTACTATAAACAATGATCTAAATTATCATACGTATTAACAACAATTAATAATGATATTTATAACGTTATGTTAGTTAGTTTTTAGTGAGTTTTCTTGAATATGTTTTACATGTAACCATTGAAGCCTAAAGATGGCTTTAACTGAAACTATATAATAGTATAATATGGTAATCAATTTGTATTTTATTACACTCTTAGATGTGGATCATAATAATTCAACATAATATTATATTAGGTATATATTATACGAGTGTAAAATCACCACTTATTACATTTTTATTAATAACTATTTAGATTACACATTATGTTAAGCATAAAACTATAAGGATATAAAATAAGCGTGTATTAGATATTTAGATTCGAACGCAGTGATTTAAGTGATATCGGACGATGTAGGTATCGTAATATGAAAACTATAGTAACATATATATTTTATACTTGTTGATGGTACATAAATTACAACCATTACTTTTTTTTTAAAAAAAAATGACATACACAATCAATTAAATATTATAATGATATAATCATCTAATCAATTATCCTGTTTGGTGTTTGTAAAAGTAAAACGCCACACTGATACGAGCGCAGGTTGCCTTCAAGTGGTGATTTAACCCCATCGGATGATGGGATAAGTGTTATGTTCAGCTTCTGGGTATTGTCCTAGGCCATGTGTACGGTACACAGATGGGACACGAAAACCATACATACACACACGCATTCCAAATAAGTTACTATATTATGTGTTCTGTTTTCGGTGGACCAAAAATATTATTTACACATGTTAAAATCGATGTCACGTACACGAATTTGAGCATATATATACGTATACGCGTGGACACTCTTCCAAATATTATTATAAATACTAGTGTACTACGCACACAAATATAATATACATAACGCACACGGATGCATTCCACGACCGCGTGTTGTTAATGACATTTCTACGCGTTGAGATTTTCACGCGGGGGTTCTGCTGTTAAAAGCACAGTATATTATAATATCTTTGTGCTAAACTAGTTTATAATATGCTAACCACGACACACCATGTACCTTTATTTATATATATATATATTCATATTAAATATACGTGTACATGAATATCGAATAACGAAAAGACAAATGTCGATGGACCGAAAGATTTATTGCGGGCATTAAAACTTCCAGAACGAATTTGAATAAACGAGAAGAAGAAATTAGCAGCGAGTGGTTTTTAAGTATAAGTCAAGTATAATATTATTATGGTGAATACGACTGCTCTTCGGTGGTTCGATCAATAACAGATGATGATCTCGTATATTATGCGCTACACAGCATGACTCGTATATTATGTGAACATACAACGTAGGTACCTATAATCTGTCACATCATAGCCATTTTATCCGATTCGTCTGAAAAATAATAAGGTTGACCGTTTACAGAGTGCATACTGTATTAAAATGTATTTATACATTTTCTTTTAATTTTTCATTAAAGAATTTCAGATCTAAATGAATTTGTTCGGACGAATTTATACACAGACCATATGCTTTTCAGGTTTTGTTACTCCGTATTCGATAGTCGATTTGACTTCAACTTTTGTCCACTTATCGTTTTAAAAATGATATAAAATGATATACTTATAGATATGTTATGCGTACAGAAGGCTGGACGAGTAAGTAAACACTTTTTGAGGCCGCCCAACAGAAATTCTTGTGCACACACACACGGGTGCAATGACATCGCTACCGAAATAATCTTAGATGGCTTGTCTACAAATGAGTCGTCTAGACAACGAGTAAATTACAAGCATAATGCATTCCCCTAATAAAAAAGAAAAACATGTTATAAAAATCATTAGATTTTCGATAACTGAAAGTACCTATAGACATACAAAAATATAAATTAGATTACCAACAGTTTTTGGACTTTTAATAAAATGAAAAAATGTGTACACGTTTACAAATCACACTCTTGTATCTAAAATAATATTATTTGAAAGAAAAAAATGTTAGCAACAGAAGTATAATTCGCAAAATTAAGAAACCAAGTATGTAAATTGTTTTATAGCAAATGTGCTAAAGTTTGCAGAAAAATACGTGCAGACAATCTTCATTAGTTTAGTATACTTACCATCGATTATAAACATTATTTATTATTTGTATTCATAACCAATGGTTATACGAACAAATTTTCTTATTCTTTTTACTTGTATCATTTTTAATTCATCTGTTGTGTATAGGCTACATTTTTTCTTCCTCTAATAATAAATAATTACTCCACCATATCAGTACAACATATTTTATTGTTTACTAATATTTCATATTAGGTAGCAATGTGCTTTACAGTTAGGTTTTCTTTGAGTTTTTTATAAGTGAATTGAACGTTTTGCTGGATAGTATTTTTTTGATTATTTCCATACACGTAAAGTGACTTGAAGATTTATGTAAATGTATAAAATAAAATAATATTATATCACAAGCGGCATTATGTCGGAGATTTGAAATATTGTAGTCTGTAGATAATGCGATAACCTCAGCTCTATCGGTATAAATTATTATCTATTGCCAAAGGGTATCAAATGAAGTATTGAGATTTGAGGATAATAGTGATAATACTATTTATTCATAAGCGATCTTCACCATTCGTCGTTTCCTGAATTCGGATCGGATGTCATCGCACACGACGCATTCCACAGAGAGACCTAGTACGTAAATAATTACTATTTCAGGAACATATAATATGTGAGTCAGTAATATATTATGGTTCATATAAGAACACGTGGTGTACGTGATCGGCGTTTGTGAAGCCGCCGTCGGGAGTGACAGAGTGTAACCATTTCGATACGATATAGATACAATACAATATATACAATATATACATGTATACTATATAGTATATATAAATATAAATGCACACACACAGAGAAATGTGTGACCAAAACGCGAGGAAGTCTCTTTTTTTATTATAAGTTATTTTTTTTATTTTTTCATAATATATATATTTATATATATATATATATATTAATGGATTTAAAATTGTGTCTCGTTTGTTTGTATAGCATATATGTGTATAATATAATATAATAATACCATGCGGCGGCGGAATCCTCTCGGTCCGTTGTTTTAATAACCGTGTCCATTAGCTCGGTACAAGGCAATGTGCTTATAGTCTGGCGCCTCCGGGGCCCGCTGATACATTAAATCGAACCCGATTAAAGGGAAAAAACCACACGCACGCACGTACGGTATTACACCGTCACACATACACACACACACACACACACGCGCGCGTGCGCGCGACAAACACAAACACGCACACGCACACTTATTCATATATAATGTATACTACTATACAATTCACATGCACACACTTATACAATATACACATATCGAAAACCAATTTGGCTACATATAATATATAGGTACGTAGTACTACATATTACATACACGAGCACTACGTATATTAACGAACAAGACGGCGACGGCGTCATCCGCAACCCGAAACGACAGTATTAATGTCTCCGAATATCCAAAAAGGTGAGTCGTCAAATTGGATCCAAATTATTATATTATATATATGCGTGTGTATTTATAATGGTTAGGTTTACTGTTCGTAAACGGTCGTATGCCGGCGCCTTGCGTTAATATACGTACTTATAAACGTATACAATATAGGTATAAATAGGTATAAATATTCGTATATATAATTTATATTTAATATACTTATAATAATAAATACATATATATATATATATATTACATTCCCTATTATTCACAATGAGAACACCGCGTACCTATAACTGTTAAAAAATATAGAAATCTGCCTAGGATCTTTTCGGTCCGTTTGTATAACGATAAATGACACCTCAATAATTCTTACGGGTTCGGATAGATTTGATTTGTTGATTTTAATAAATTCACAGTTTGTAAGGGCAGGAAAAAATAACCTATATATTATGTGTAATATAGCACATAATTATCATACATAACTATATTTACAACGATATAATAATGGAAGTTATAAATGTTTGATAATGTAGGATCAAAATGTATTGATAAAATAAATTATTATTAAATTAAATCTCACAATTTTCATTAAATTAATTATCCAATGCATATTGATAACGAAACATATTTGTACTATCGGCTATACGAAAATGGTTATTACACTGATTGTGAGTTAACAAATTATAAAAAATACGAATACTAAATTATTAAAATAATTACTAATTTTAGGCATTCATACTATTATCTAAACAGAGTTTAGTAAACTCTTTATTGGCTATTCACATGCATTGTAATGATACTATAACAATATATGACTATTCACGGCCGAGTAAAAAAAATATCCGTATATACAGAAATTAAAATAAAGTCTATACATAATAATATAATAATTATTATTATTATTCAAATACAGTATATTATGTAATCGTAATTCGTAATCGATTAACTATAATATAGCTGTTTAACGAATTGATAACCATTAACCTCAACACGACAACACAACTTTCAATTATTAATATTTTATAAGTATATATTTATGCATAAACGCCATAAGTAATAAACATATAGAATAATATGTTATAATAATAATATAAATATATACCCAGTCAACTGTGAAGATATGTTATAGCGTGTCGTTGAAAAAGATAACACGTGTTCTTATATTGATAGGTAATTATTAACACGTTAGTCTATGGTACAATATGAATTGTGGGTATTTCAAGGTTTCATTGAACCGATAAAAATAATTTAAAACGTTTTTTTCAGACTGAACGTTGGGTAGGCTGCAGTAACTACATTTCTAGAAATAGAAAATATGTGTTATCAAATAATCTGACAGCTCATAAAAAGCGTATGGAGAATGAACGCAGAATCGTGCATTCGTGCTTCACGATGCATATTTTATGAATTATCATTTTCAATTCTTAGCTTCCCCCCTTGCCGTGGATACTAAACAATCAATAATATTGCTCTTCATTACATGAAACGTGAGTGGGATATTGTTTGTACATCCATACATCAACATAATAAATTGAACAACTTTGACGTTAAATAAAATATTTATATTTTGATTCCTATTTTTTAATATTGGTTAATATGTGAAATTACATATTAAATACTCATCATCCTTTTATATTTATTAGTACTACAGAATTGTATACATTTAATTTTAACAGAACATTTATTTACAAATAATATTTTTACATCAACAATCTTAAGCATAATTAAGTACTGCAGTCGGCTAGTCTGCAGGTAACTAACAGATGGACGGACACAACGGCGATATTATAAGTTTTGAGTTTTCTAATATTTATAAATCTCAAATTAAATAGATACGTCATACGTGCATTGTGCAATAAGAAAAAGTATGTACACAAAATATTCTTTTGTGTATTTTAATAGCAAGGCGTCATTTTCCAAAACATCGCATTTCGTTTAAAATACATCTATACCATTGTAATTTTGTTTGTGTATAGTATAAATATATGATGTTTTAACTGAATAAAAATAAAGTTATATCTTAACCAAAAATCTAACCACACTATACACACATACACACACATTGCTTTTATTTTTCGAAAATAATTCGAATAATTAATAATTACTTAACACATAACAGAAATCATACGGTGGTTAAGATGATCCTGTTTGTACACACAAGTCTTATATTACACTATTTGTAACGTATACATCTGTCGTGTGCGTAGAAATAGTATATTATATATTTTTAATTTTACATTGACATCGGTTCAATTTGTGGTCGAAAATCTCAAACGCGTAATGCATTAATGTGAGTTTATAAAATAGCGCTATGATAAGCGACTTCGACGGAGAAGATACGAGTACTTTGCGCGCCCCTCGACGTACTGTAGCCTGTAGGCCCACCCTTCGAATCGTCGTCATCACGACCCGACCTGAAAAGGTAGAGGTGATTAAGCCTGCAGCTGTATCGGGTGCACGTGACCTCGGAATATTTATATACTGATACCTATACCGAACGATATACGGTTAACCATAAACCCGAAAACAATGTCAACGTTTCATCATTTAAAACACATAACCATATAGTGGTATACCTATGTAATATAATTAAAAATAATTTACAACCAATCATAATTTATTGTATTCATTTTTGACGTTTTTCCCCCGGAAAAAGTACGTCCAGAGGACCAGAATCGTATTAATGTTAATAAGTCAACCGGTTTATTTATATAATTTATACGATCGCAACCGACCACACTTCGTTTGTCAGTTCGATACTATTCGATTTGATAGAACCGATAATATGATAAGACAAAAAGTGTAATCTACTATAGTTCCATTACATCCATCATTTAAACTATAATATATCTGAATATTTAATAAAACCCATTAAAACGAGAAAGCATGCACTTGGAGTGATTTTATTGTGTACATGGCTGTTATGAGCGATACGAAAAAAAAATATCGACATGAATCCCGGGTGGTGGGCTTTGGCCTTTGCCCTTTAGTATACCCTAGCCACCCTGTAGTGCCTAAAACTGCCCTTGATATACGAATACAATCGACGTATACAGTACTAAGAGGGCACGCGCGCGCCCTCTGTGTGTGTGTGTGTGTGTGTGTGTGTGTGTGTGTGTGTGTGTGTGTGTGTGTGTGTGTGTGTGTGTGTGTGTGTGTGTGTGTGTGTGTGTGTGTGTGTGTGTGTGTGTGTGTGTGTGTGTGTGTGTACTGTGTGTTGACGGTCCGCATTTGGTCGCAACGACACGTGTCCCGGCGGACATAATATTGTGTACGACCGCCGCCGTCGAATGTTCATTTTGGCACGCGCGTTAAAATCCATGCCGTTCGCCTTACAAAACGAGTAATGCCTAATACGTACAATATTGACGTCCGTTTATATTATAATATTACTGGCTGGTTCTACGACGTGTAACCGTTTTCGCATCGCTTCGTTTCCTTTCCAAAACACCATTTATAATATATAATACATACATAATATACATAATGGTCTCCCGCACGGACGGCTATCATTGCTCACATTATCGTAACACAACTGTGACACACCCGGTATATAATACACGTACACCCGTTTGATAATAATACTATGTACAACAGTATTACATAGTAAGCACGTCCAATATAATATCATATATACCTGTACCGAAAACTAAATAACCCTTCCAAATATTCACTTAGCCAAGTGAATTGTTTATTATTTAACAGCGGCTTATAACAACCCTTAGACCCTTAGGTGTTCGTGATGCAATATCGTCTTCTCGGTCGTACACGTAAACACTATATTATGCGCCATTGGTATATTATATTATTATACATATTATACTATTAAAGTATATGAAAAATGAGATATTGAAATCATATTTTTTTCACTTGTTAACTTGGGAGTTTGGGAGAATCCGTGGCTTATTCCAGTGCTATTATGGTTGGTTTCGGAATCAACACACTTGTACACTTTAATCCTTATTGTATAAGTTTGAACCGATGTTTTTATTATTCATGCATAAGAACATCAGAATCGTCATCCAGTAGATGAAATAGCCTTTAATTTATACTAAAAATATTATTCCTTTTTTTAGCTGCGTTAACATTTCCTCTAGGTTTTTTTTATGTAATTTATTATAATTTATTATTAATTATTTAGATGATTTTTCATATGTATACTGTAGAGGATGTAAATCATATTCGCACATCCACGATTACGATTAAGAAATGTTTTACAAAATCATTATAATATTATTTACTAACATTTAATCAGGAAATAGTCATCCGCATAAATATAAAACATAAGAATTGTAAATATAAAAGACATACTATGTATAAAATCATCAGTTATTCAGTTTACTGTCAACACCATCAATACAACTGATGAACTCCGGATGGCTATTTTCCGTAAGTACCATACATATATGATATTATATATTGTTGTTAAATATTTTATACGAACTAAATAAAAAGACTAACTATTATTCATTATTTGAACTGCATTTCTTACCGCACTCTCTTGTTATAGTTTAAATATAATTCAAAGGGCCTTGAAACTTCTTCCTAAATTACTTAAATATAACCCGGTTCCCCAACCCCGTTAGGCCGTTACAATACTATTAGATATTATAAAAATCGTACCGCCTTTCCTCGGTGATGAACAGGGATACAACTATTGTTTATAGAACTAGAAATGTATTGATTGTAATTTGTAACTATATATCTTGGAGGATATGTATTATTATTATGTAAATATTATATACTTTTAATTTGTTTCCGCGATACAGTTATTGTATTAAAAATCCGTCTACTATAAATAATATCACATATTATGTATTGTGAAAAATTGATTTTATTTTTCAGATTTTTAGATTTTCATGATTTTAACGAAGTATAGATTGTAAATTTTATTGAATAATAACATATTACTATTCAAAAATGTATTATAGGATACAGAACGGAATCCGTTAATTACTGACCAACGAAAAATAACCAAGTTAAGAAAAAAAAAAAAAAAAACTCTAGTTAAGCATGTATATTATATAACCCAGTAATAGAAAATATTAAATATATTGCCACCAAATGTGCTAGTTTTTGTTACTGAAAAATTATGGGACAAAAATAATCTTAGAGAACAACCGTGGTTTTGGGGTAGCGTTTAAAAAATAATGCATTATAAAACCACACATTAAACCTGTATTATATTAATCACAAGTATATCATATGACATATATGTTTGATGGAAAGGATATTACAACACTTATATAAAGCACATTAAGGGGTTTTATACTTCACCCTCCAAAGCTGCTTTAATAATTTATTATTATAGTTTGCAGCGCTTAGTTACGTAATATTACAAATTATAAATTAGAATTAATTTATTACAATTTCCATAATCAACAATGATAACATAAAACAGTTTTTTAACTTCCACTCAAAATATATATCAATAATAAGGGTTAAAAAATTCTTTAAACCATATTATATATACTCTACCTTCAAAAATGTTTTTCTGATTACATTTTTAAATAATTTGATCATTTTTCACGTAAAAAAAGGTATTTAACAGAACCTAAAAGTGTTACTCACGTAATACAGAATTTTAAAATCTTCCAAGAACGATTATTCTATGATATTTGATAACATATTTTCTACCTAGATATTAAATTTGTCGACGGTTTAACTACAGTTTATTAAGCAATGAGCATTACAAAGACTATTATTTATTTTATTATAATTTGTGAGTTATTGCGAGTATTTAAATGACTGAGACGAAATATTGTTTTCGTATTATTTATTTGTAGGTAGGAATTTACCTGTGGCTATTTATATGGCTATACATCTTGAAGTTAGAAAGATCTTTTAGATTCTGAACGGAATGATGGAATTTATTGATTTTACAAAAATGTGTGTTTTTTTTTTTGTGTCTGTCATCACGTTTTGGGGCTTTCAAAATGCTTCGATTTTCTTAAACAGTAACTTTTCTGAAAGGAAAATGAATGTAGATGGTACTTGGGCGAGTCAAAAATCACACTTTTTTAATACTTTTTGCAAAAATTGAAAAAAACGTTAAAAAAATTACGAAAAAACGGAAAATTTTACGCAAAATCACGTTTTTACAAACTACATTTTTTTTAAAATGCTCTAACTCAAAAACGATAAAACAACAAACACATGAAATTTTCACCAAATTTTTATATTGGCTATTTCTATATATGGTTACGTTTTCAAAGTATTTTGACTTATTTTGACTTATTTATAGACAATTTAAATTTTCGATTTTTGTAAGTTTTTTTCTTGAAATATCTATGAAAATTTAATACACAGTTTACTATAAGTTAAACTCATCGTAACTAAAAAATATCGGAGATCATTGTACTCAAATTTTTTTATAAGTCTATAAAGTTAAAATTTGTATAAAATATGTAAAAATCGCGATAAGTTGCAAGTTATTTTGTAGTTGAAAATTCATAAAATGTTTTCTCTTTATACTTAAAGTTCAACATTTTAACACTAGGTTATCCATAAGCTACTCTACATAAATCTACAAAAAAATTCTACCAGACTAAGAGGAAAAAATTTAATGACCGTTTGAAATTTAAATTTTTACGAAATTTGCATAAATAGCGATTTATTCTCAAATGATTTTAAATATTTGTTATAATTCAAAAAGTATAAGTCGCATTTCCTTTATGTCATATATTTTTCAAAATATTATACTGATTTTTAAGTAACTTAGAAGCATTTCAAATATTCGAATTTATTGAAATATATTATAATATGCCTATTCTAGACCAATATATCATCTCTGTTCAAAATCGTTATTCGTATACAATGATACCTATCATTGCATTCAAATTTAACAAAACCATTGTAATGACCTATCCTATGAACGATGTGCACTCCACCCCCAACTGTACAGCAGAGCGAGGTTCATCCGGTTCTTTTTTTTAAAAAAATATACAAATTTACCAGCCACATTGTCATACTTAGTTTGTGTTATTTACATGTATTTTCCAATTCTTTTACATCAATTTACATTTGTTATTAATTTTAACTTTCTCTTGACTTTGAAAGTTAATATCGACTTATTTTCAATAATCTTTATTCCTATAAAAAATTTAATTTGAAATGCATTTTTATAACTTTATAAGAATTATAAGAATGGATACCATCGCTGTGCGCAATAAATCATGTATAGTATGAAAATATAATTAATTGGTGAAATATATACAGTAATACAGTATATATACATACGTTATATACATACAATTATACAATAATTTATAATAATTAATAACTCGATGGTTTATTAACTTAGATAATTTAAATTGCCTAAAAACCTTCTTCATGATATAACTTTTAAAAAAACACGTGCCGATTAGTTCCTAAGATTCCCCCGGACATAAAAAAGCACTTTGTTTTATTTATATTGAACGTATAAGGCACGTGCATACTGCATTTACTTACATCAAAGTGATGAGAAACGGTAGATCTCCCCCAAAGAAGAAGTCGACCTATTTTGCGCCTGCATAGCTAAAATGAGGCCGTTGCCGTATAATAATATTATATAATACGATACATTAATGGACCCGCGTCCATTGACGATTAACCCGCGTGAAGAGGTTTTACAAGTTACAACAATATATGCAATAATAATACGAAAATTACAATACAATAATAATATGACGTTTTAGCTGTATACAGTTACATACGGGTGACCGTTAACACGTCACTGTTACCATGAACCAGGTAAAAGTCGTATTTGACGTGTACACGCTTGACTGCGACAAGCCGAAGCACCTTGTGGAACCTCGTATTGTAAATAAACGATTATGATAAATAACAAAAACCATCATGCTTTTTACGGACACGGTTATTTATTCACGTGAAACGTGGACTTGGTATCCTGCGATTTGGCACGTGCTCGAATTCAGGAAAATACCTATTCATTTTAAGAGCATCTGAATACTAATTAATTATGACGTTTGACAACAACTAAAAACAATTGTGCTACGTTTAAAAAAATAACTATTTTTGAATGACAGAAAAAACAACTTCTGTGAAATCTTTAATACATTTTCAAGTATTTTGACTCAGCTAAACTTTGTTTATCAACAATTAAAAAAAATATAAATTAAAAAAAAAAACGATTATTTCAAATGTCAATATATAGCTTAAAAATTAATAAAATATTTTGAAAACAAGATTGTTTAAAGTTAATGCCACTACAAACAACTAGTAAAAGTTTCAAGTTTTTATGACTTAAACTTTTTGAATAATAACAAATATTTAAAATCGTTTGAGAATAAATTGTTATTTATGCAATTTCGTAAAAATTGAATTTCCAAATGATCATAAAAATATTTTATGAATGTCTGGTAGAAATTTTTTTATATTTATTTGAAGAAAACTTATGGATAATGCTGTGTTAAAATTTTGAACCTTATGTATAAATACCAATAATCTTATGAATTTTGTACTATAAAATAAACCATATATTAAATTTTCAAGATTTTTTGGATAGCCCATTTTTTTTTATCGATATCTTAAAAACAAATTTGACAGTTCAAAAATCAAAAATTTCAATAGTCGAAAAAGTCAAAATGCTTCGAAAACTTAATAATGTATATAAAAAGTATTTGCGCTTTTTTGTTCTTGAGTTAGAGCATTTAAAAAAAAAAATGTTGTCAAAAAGTGGTTTATACATATAAATTCTTATTTTCCGTAATTTCTTTGTTGTTTTTCCAGACGCTATTGAAAATTATTAAATATATTTGATTTTCAATACCATCTGAATTCGCTTTCATTTCAGAAATGTTATGTTGCTATATAAAGAAATTGAAGCATTTTTATTTCTCCAAAACGTGATGACTGATGACAGACACGAAAAAAAAGAGACACACATCATGATAAAATCAATACATTCATCACTTCATTCAGAATCTAAAATGGAAAAGTGCGTTTTCGGCAAATCACATGTTTCTCGACTTATATGTAATTTTTAGTTGTGCATGATTGATCGAGTTATTTGAGTGCTACACGTGCACGGACAATCCAAATGCCAATGTAGTCGTATGTTCCTAGCTCTACGACAGCAATAATATATTATTCGTTATTATTATTATTTTATATTTATTTCAACTAATATAAACAATAAACATGGGTTGTATTTCATATTTTTTGTTTAAAGCAAAGCGATTTGAATAATAACTCGGCAAAATCGCCAATGATTTGAAAACAAAAATTAAATACGCTCAAGTCTTAAATAAATTAAAATTTATTTTCATTTTATCCATACATAATTTTATAAGAATGAATTCACTTGAATGTTAATGAGTATAAATGGTACGAGCATGTGATACTAAATAGTAATAATTAATGTTTAAAAAATCAAAATGAGAAGGAAGAAGTTATCATTAAATATTATGTGTTCAAGATTTATTTAATAGACTAAAACATTATATACGAAGAAAAAAACCAAAACAACATTGCTTTTTGATGTTTATATTATTTTATTTAAATATATTATATTTGTGTATATATTACATGCTGTTGTGTCGCGATAGATGTCCGATTATACACATTTGGTCGTTTTCAGTCAAAAGTGCATATTATTATACAGAATATCATCAAAAATACCGGAATGGTTGGAAGAAATTTAAATAGTACCTCTGTATTCGTACATCATTTGATGAGCACACTTTCATTCACTATGAAAAATCACTAATTAATCGATTTTATTTTTATCAAAAACTAAGTTGCAAAATATAATAAAAATAATTAACTAAAGAATAAATAAATAATTTATTTAATTTATATTCTTGAGAATAATATATAGACTCGCTCACTGTTGTCTATTAACCAAAACCTTACACTATTTTCTAAAATAATTTTATAACGAAAGAAATAAAACTAACGTTTAATAGTATTTTTAATATCTCCATAATTCAAAGCTAAACTTACATTACATACTATACTATAAAAATATGGAAAATTATTATCATTAATTTATCATCACACATTAATAACATTACTAAGAGGATTAACATTGTTTTTACAAATCGACAATACGCTTAAGTGCTAGTGCTATAATATTAGAGAAAACTAAATTGTATTTAATGACATGTATAAATGTTGTATTAGCTCTATTTTATGTGGACCTTACCACGAATCTTTTCAGTCTAGATTAGTATTTATGTCTGTAGAATTGAATACATTTAATGTATTCAATGTTAATAAAAATTAAATATTATGTGACGTTTTCTTCCATCTGGATGTGAAAAAATACAATATGTTTATTTTCAAGCCATATCCTATTAATATAAAAATAAAAATAAATTTTAAATAGTCTATACATTTATTCATTCCCGAGTATGCTATAAATATGTTCAATAATTTGGTTGTATAATATATCTATTTAAACATTAACTGCACTAAAAAAATGTATGCTACCCATAATTAGATTTAATATTTTAGATTAAAATAACAACAGGACCTATATTTTATTAACGGTAAAAACTGTTTTCACTTTTTCAGACACTTTGAAATAATAACACAAAATACACAGAATACATAAATAATCAAGAAACATTACGTTAAGCAGATCAGCTCAATGCAAAATAAATGAGCCGAAATTTATAAATCGTAAGTATAAATTATTATCACATAGACCGATAGACCTCACTCTTATTCTAGTGGGACGAGCACCCATAAATATTTGTGTAGCTTCGGAATGAACGATTAATAAATATTTTAATAAAATTATACTATTTTGAGCTTTACGAATAAATAATGTGTTACAAGTTATATTTTTGTGTTCAAATATTAAAGCATTTCCGAACCACGCACAAGCATCTATAATAAAACCTATTGTGTTGCGCTGGTACCTTACGCGTGACGTTAGTTTACACTCATAGGTAGGTAATTTAGTGGCGTTATTTGAAGTTGGTGACTTTATATTCATACTAAACAAAAACAAAAATCACCTAAGCAGCCATACCGATCCGTATTAAGTTAGTATTTGAAGCAATTTGTTGAACCTATACAAACACTGTACCTATACACTATACAGGTAATGACTAAAATGACGCCAGAAATGCTTACATAAAGTACACACTTCAATCTGTTCCGCACTCGTCATTGTGATCGTCGAGTTAGATAAGGATATCATCATCGCAATACTATATGCATCCCACCTCTATTATTAGCTTTAAATGCATTAAATATATAAATTATGTTATTTATTTATTTATTTATTCAATACAAATATCATTTAGATCTGGTGCTCGTTTTGTAATGTAAGCTTAGTGTGAGTTTTTAGCCTTGAATTGACGCATAACATTAAACATATAAAAACAATTTAATTAGACCTCGTAAAAAGGTAAAATTACCTACTTAGATTAATTTCGTTGTTTCACTTATATATATATATATATTAAGTATTCAAGAAAAAAATGTAAATTATATCGCAACACTAAATGAAACAATTATTTTAACATGAACAATTTACATTATTCAATGTACATATTATAATTTACAATACGACCAATACGTATAAAACTGCCTTGATTTTTATATGCTTAAAATGCACAACAATACAATATTATTACTATAAATTCGACATTCTGTGTATTTTTTGTAATAGACCATAAAATATGACTATATGTAGACAATATATTATCAACAATATGGAAATAGAAACCAAATTAAAAATGATTAATTAATAGAAGAGAAGACAAATAAAATAAAGATTATAATGTAATGTGTATATTTTATAAAAATTTAATAATATATAAGTAGGTACAAAATAAATTAATCAATGAATATTTTTATAGATATAATATTAATAATACTAGTATCTTAGCATTTTTTTGTAATTATTACTTAAATAGATACCCACATCAATTCGCTCCTGAATTAGCAATCTGAGCTTTTGTGTTACAAATGATGATATACCAACTATTAAATATGTATACTGTTGTAACGGTCGTTACGTGTTAATAATTTATACCCGCAAAAAACAACAAAACCAACGTTGTCAGCGTCTTCCACCATCATTCACTAATTGCGAATACAAAATAAAATAAACACACACGACGCGTTCAAAATCGAAGATGCGTTAAGGACTAGTCCACGATGTACCATCTTTTGAACACGTACAAGGTTTCAGTATACAAATATTAGGACTTAGCAACCGTCTAGTAATAAACACGAGTGTACACAATGCTGTAAATATACATTTTATGATCAAATCGAATAATATTAACAACACCTATTGCTCCACAATGAATTGTACACAATTTTGAATTTTATATGATGTAGTATGTACCTACTCTTTGGTAAAATAAATATTTATTTTTTTTGTATTATTACATTTTCATATGTATCTAGATAAAGAGTTTACTGCAATTCAGTTTTAAATTTAAAATTATTTAACAATAAAAACTTATGATTATTTGTCTTAAGTCAGTACTTATAACTTCAATGATTCAACCAATGTACTCTATAACTATAGGTAAATAATAAATTCATTAATACTGATAAAAGTTAACAGAGCAAATATAATAACTAAACACGTGACAACAGTGTGAAAGAAAAAAAACCACTTGTAACACATTAATTAGTTAGATACATAGCCTTTTTGTCCTCCACCTTAATATTATATGTTTTTTTTTTACTGTAGTTGGATAATTTTAAAAATTATCCTCGTGAAAATAGTATAATTGAACCACACAAAATATTTTCATACTGTTAATTGTATATATTATACAGTAGGTATACTATTGTTTATAATGAAAAGTGGGTATAAATATTATATATAAGAAATCTATGTGCATGAGAAGATGATTTTACTAAATATAACAAAATAATTTATGTTATTTAACTAACATTAGTATATAATTTATTAAAAACAATAAGTAATTAATTATATTGAGCCTACATCAATCTAAATCTGATAAATAAGATGAATTGTGCTTTTTTTATGTCATAACTAGTTAACGTAATTCTGAACATTTCTTTCCAAAATGTTGTACATTAGAATATTTCAATTTATTAAAATACCAATTTTTAATACTATATTAAAAACTAGCCTGTAAAATCTAGTGCATGTACAGTATAAATATGAAGAAAAGATAAATAAATTACAAAAAAACTTATTCAGGTACAAGATAAAATAATGTTAGAAAAATGTTTTGAAAAAGAAAAATTTAAGCAACAATTAGGACAGAAAATCCCTACAGTTTAATGTTTTAAGTAGGAAGAATAAAAAAGAAAAATTCCTATCCAGTGTTTTATAAGTTACAGTAAAATATTTGAAATTGTGCATGAAAACACTTAATTTATAGAATATTGTATTTCATAATGTTGATTACCGAATCTAGTCTATAGCTAGCTTACTAGCCTATAGGTACTTGATAAGAGTTTAATTAATTAATTGTATACATCAACCTATTCTAAAAAATATTTATTTATATACAGTTCATACATTATAAAAACATAACCTACTTAAATGTTTAACATTTGACAATTTTAAGCAGAACGAAAACAATAAACGTTTGAAATGTTTAATAAAATACAACTATTTAACTAGGTATATTTAACTATATAACTAAAAAATACTTAAGTAAACCTTATATGCTATAGCTATGTTTTTTAAATATTTTTATAGATTCAAATCTTATTTTTCTAATTGGACTATTTAAAACAATAACCGATTAATAAATTAAATTAACTATGTTCAGGCCTAGTTATTTATACTTATTAGTGAATTCTCAATAATTCTTATTTTAATGGACCGTATAAAATTTGAACTATACAAATATTTTATTGAATATAAATAATTCCTACGTATATTTTCTTTCTGATCACCGAGAATCCATTACAGGTAATAAATAGATACATGTTTTGAATAAAATAAATAATTTGCTATATTTTTGCTATGACATAAAAATTGTAAGACATTAATAATAATACTCAATACTTCAACTGTACATGGTTCCATGCGATAGAAAACTATGTTAAGATAACATACAATAAAACGTCTATTATATAAATTTAATAAATGAAAAAATTTTTTGTATGAAAATACAATTTACTCTATAAATTAGAAAGTGAACAAAGACACATTTTGGATTGTGCACCAATTAATCATCTCTTATAATATTTAGATTTCCAGTAGAAGTTATTACGCTGGTCAGCATATCTCTAGATCCTAATTGTTCCATCACTTGTGTATTACTGAAAAAAAAAATTGAGTAATAAAATAAAATGTATAATTATTTGCATATTCTATTTGAACTACATGGTAAAATTAATTATTCTTAGCCTATTTTTAAAAATATAATTATTAATTTACGTTTTTTTGTAAGATTAAATTAAATAATTTAAATCTATATGTACTCAGTGTTACATTTTACAAATAATTAAGAATTAACGTAATGACTAGTTATTAAAATGTTTAAACACTTTTGTTTAAGAATATTTTAATAAGCATTTTATTTACTTTGAAACATGACGATTAATATTTGTCAGTGGTGGAGGTAATGAAGGAATGTGAATTTGAGAGCCGTGAGGGAGGAAGTGTTCTTGTGTTGTCATCACAGCTGAATCATAACCAAGATGTCCATGTTGATGTTTATTATCCGAAGAATTACTAAACAAAGGAGGAAGTAGAAGCTTCGTTGCTAAATCTCCTGTAACATAATACTGTGTATTAGTATATTGTAGACATTTATAAATGCATATTGACGATGCATAGTTTTATTAAATAATTATTCAATAACTATTTTAAACTTTAAAAATATTTGTATTTTAATCTTGATAAGAATAAAAATTAAAACAATTAGTAATTTAAATGAAATAAATAGTGCCTTAAAAATATATTAAACGCAACTTATTTTACAAACTAATTTCAATGAATACGTATATTTTTTTAAACATATTCATAAATTCATGATATTGCATAAGTTGATTATTTCAAATAATAACTTAGTTTAAGTTGTTATATAACATTGCTTTCCGATTTAAAAGTATATCTACTTTTTATTTATTAATGAACAGATTATTTTATAAAAATTGAAAATTTGAACAACTCCCAACATAGGTATACAATTATTTCTATTTTTGTTAATCGAAATTTAAGATTTTATTTGATATTTCCACATTATATATACATAATACATATCATATATGGACATAACTATTTTCCTGAGTGCATAACCATTTTAATTTTTTTGATACGTGCATAAACCATGTGAATACAATTTATAAAATGTTGAACCTTGATTTTGTCTTTTTATTATTTTATTAAAAATATATTACAATCTGTTCACATAAAAAAATATATGTAACAATTATGTGTGGTAACTGATAATACAAATTACATAAAAGCACATGAAAAGGAGACTATCCTGCAGTAATAGAACCACAGAATTAATTTCATCTTAAAAAAAAAAACATTTTAACATTATAGTATATAATTTAAATATTATTATTATTATTATTATTATTATAAATTTAAAAACGTTGAGCACACTTATTTAATGTAAATTTGTCGTAGGCAAAAAATAATTTTAAATGAATATTACACGATACCCAAAATTGTTAATAATTGATAATAATTGAATCTCGATTAAGCACCGTACAAACTATAAAATGTCATCTCAATAATCAAGTGAATGTTTTTTTATAATAAAATCATTTGACAAATTATAATATTAAAAACTATACTCGTTCCATTAACTATTATTTTAGAATTTCGATAAGTGTAAGATTGAAAATTCAATACACCAGGAAACAAAAAAAAATGTTTATAAAAGTTATTGATAAAAATAAAACAATCGGGTATATAAACACGGAAAAATAGTTTTTATTTAATTATAATGCATTGCGGTGTGAAAGAAAATAATTGTTATTCAAGGCAAAGTGTAAATCTATTTTAGAACTAAGTAGAACGCAATATACGTCAAACGTGGTGTGTCAAAACTGTACTCGCTGTATTACAATATTATAGTTAATTTTTTTCCTTTTTTTATTTTTATGTCACCGTGTTTACCGCCACGAGGATTGTTAAACATTGTTTCTTATCAGTTACACCACCTCCAACTCTTTGCGCACTTCACCTTAAATTCCCTTGTGCAAACATCGCAATGTTGACATACTTACTGATAAGGCTGTAAATCCCATGCATGCGAGTCATGCCACTCTGGTATGACTTCCCCCAAGTACACATACACAACAATATTGTTACCAAAAAATAAATAAAAGCTGTTCCAATATAATAATAATAATAAAACTGCTGATTTGGTTGTATATATATGATTGTACTAATACATACCTGGTGGTTTCTGTTTGGCCGGGGTTTGGCCGAATCCCATGGACTGGTTCTTCGGTTTCCTCTTTCTCGTCTGTATCCCTTCCTTCTTCATTGACAGCGGCCTATTGACCTGAAATCACCCGCGCAACAACATGTTTATCGTTCTCCAACTCTAGTTAGTCATCTGGGTTTCCTAGTTAATATTGACACGACAACCATCCGGTGCATGTAGGTACATTACATTCAACGCTGACTCGCACGCGTGTATTGTATATATACGTGTACGGTACACATAATGATGTGCGACTACGACGCGACGACGGCAGTCCGAGGAAAAGGTTTCGTTCTCTACTGCGGATATTTACACACCGGGTGACGCGATACGAGCCGAAATAGAAGTTGTCATCGAAAGGAAAAACTAAAGTAATTTGGAAAAGACAGTAAGAAAAAAACCAACCACTATGTGGAAGAACTCGAGAAAGTGTTTGAAATATTTATTACCAACGTCCACCGAAACGGTACACAATAATATGTACAATAGGGTACCCGCAATGTATAGGTATATAATATAGGTATTATACTGGCAGGTAAGCCGAACGTTCGTTTTTTTTCTATATTCTTTTAGAAATGTTCATTGTTTACGATGAATGAAAGTAAAATCCAGTTAAAAGACGGTTTAGAAAAAATAAATAAAATACGAAATGTGTAAACAAACAGATAGTATTGGGCCCGTGGGAATCGAGAGTATAGTACCTACACATACGCATACACCACAATATAATGCCGATATGCCGATCGCGGAAATATATATAATATCCACAAGTCGTTAAACACTGACCGAGATAAGAAAAAAAAAGCTTGAGAAGATTTAGAAAGCATTATTATAGTATTGGAACACAATATAATATATGAAAACGCGACGAGCCACGAACCTTGCAACACGATGAAGGCAACGTTGCGCACTATATAATTCTGGTTATACTACTCGTACACGTTTTGGCTCAAAAATGTCCAACGAAAAACAATTGTATACACGTTGTGACGTTACACAGTATATTTATAATAAGACGTCGATTGAAATTTCCTTTCTCCATCCCGGTAACCTATGTATAGGACGGAAGCGGTTGTTTCCTCGTTACGCTGCACGTGTTGAGCGCTTTTGAGTTGTGTGATACAGTTGATTATTTTCACTTATTCGTTTACAATCAATTGTTTCAGTGAATTGCTCGGCGATAGTGACGTGCCCAAAAGAAAAAAGAATACCCCCCTCCTCGAACATTTTTATTTTATATTTTCAATATAAAGAATTGACCAAAATTAATAATATTTTTTCGTCCCTTGACATTATATACGATACATCTGGAATAAGCCAGTAATAAGCACTGGGACATTGTGTCTGCTCTAGCTTTATATTAAATAATAATAATAATTTGTGCACTATTTTGCCGATTAATGTAAAATCATCACGTGCACGTACAACAGCTTATTATAGCTTGCGTATTGCACACGAATAATATTGTGTACATATATATATACCTTATATCAATTTGTATATGCACGTTAGATTAATAAATATATAGCTTACATTGTGTAATTTGAAATACAGGCCGCAAGCGTTACACACGGGTTCACCGTTGTTGTTTCTCCTCCACAGAGTCGTCGTATTTGTCGAACAGTTAGCGCAAGACACTCCGGAACGTTTGTTTCCAGTTTGCTACAAGCGTTAAACAAATAAAAAACATCATTAAGGCCCATGCGGTACACGCATATATTATAATGTTTAAACCAAATGTAATAATAATGTCTACACGCACGGCGCATTGAAAGTGATAACATTATATAGTATAACACTATTACGGTACTGTTCAGTATTTCTACTGCTGGGTACTAGCACGCTAATACTAGTTAAGAACGGTAGTATTTACAATGTTTTTTAACGGATAAAAGCCCAAAACCGCATACATTTATACAGGCTCTAGTTTTTTTACCGAAAACATTGTGTACGTCCGAAGTTATGTTCAAATTATGTTGGTCAACGCGCGATAAATTTGAAATTAATTTTTGTATGTTACGAAATATGAGCTGCTCACGATGATGCCGTTTTGTTGACTATCATTATTTATTTAGTCCATCACTATATTCGTTTGGAGCTGATAGTATATTATTCTACCGTGTTTAAATGTAGAGTGTTGTATACGTGTGCAGTGTATATTTTGTAATTATAACGAATTGTGTTGATGTAATTTTTCGATGTTACTTTGTTTTGATTCCATTCTTTAATACATGATTTGTTATTGAAAGGTTTTATGAGATATTAAATCCGCAATAGTTAAAAGTAAGGATTTTATATATGGTATTACTATTTTCACAATACGCGCGTATTTACGAGAAGTGAAGAGAACAACAGCTCAAATTACCTGGGTAGTCTTTTTCTGCGCCGACCTGACCGGCGGCCGGTTCACCCCGTTGATCCTGTTGTACAGGCCGCACGCATTGCACAGATGGTGGCCCGTTCCGTCCCTGCGCCACAACGGTGTCACATTCGCCGCGCAATTCACACACTCCTTGATGTCCGCGTTCAGAATGGCGTCTGCGGAAAAGGACACGAACGGTTGCACGATTATATTATTATGATACCGAATACCAGGTATCGTGTGTAGTTATTGTCAATCGGGGATCCGGTTATAATTCACGGGGACGGGGTGGGGGCCGAGGGAAGTTTCTTTTATAAATATTATACAAAAGTTGTAATTATATGATGCGCACAAGGACTCTCCTGTGCGCATTGCATTGTTTTTCAAAGTTTAATACTGTGCAGATTCGTAGTGTAGTGTATTCGTTTCACACAATTTTAAATAATTTTGAATAATTTGTGTTTTTCTGTGGTATTTTATTAAAGTATTTTATAGGGTCGTTTGGGAATCACTAATTATGCCCCGGAGTATCACTTTACTATGCAATCACGCGAACTACGCGTATAGCACAATGATTATAAAAAAAAAAAAAAAAAAAACTAACGAAAACTGTTTTGCGAAACCCGCTTTGGTCCTATACAGTATTACCATACTACACCCTTGGATCAGGCCCTGCATATAATTGGCGTATACCTGCACACTTACTCTGATTGTAGTGCTCGTCGATCCACGACGGCCCGGGGTTGCCGCTCTGGAAAATAGCGTATTGCTGTGTCACCTGGATGCTGCCGTCCTGCGGCCCGAGGTTCGCTTCCATTTGCAAAGCGTTGGCCGCCGCCAGGGTCTCGTCAGCCGCGTTTGCAAAGTCCACCACCCTTTGTTCGTGTGATCCCCAGAAGTCTGGCTGACCATCGCCCCCTCCACCCCCACCATTAACGTCGTCCTGGTACTCGGGTTGCTGTTGCTGTTGCTGTTGCTGCTGCTGTTGCTGCTGCTGCTGCTGCATCATGGCCTGCTGACCGTAACCGGACTTCTGTGGAGCCTCGCTCTTCACCCCGTAATCCGATCCACCGTGGCCATCCTTGTCGTACAAGTTGAACATATCCACCACCGGCTGCTCACCCTCGAACGATTGGTACGTCTGATACGTGTTCTGTTGCTGGTAGTTCTGTTGCTGTTGCTGATAAGATTCCAGAGTCACGTAACTGGAATTCGGATCCATTTTACCCTGCTGCAACTGTTGCTGTTGCTGTTCCTGTTGCTGTTGCTGTTGCTGCTCTTGATGATGCTCGTACTTAATCAGAGGCTGTTCGAAACCGGCGCCGTTACCTTCCTCGGGAGACTGTCCCCGGTATTCCAGGTATCTGATCCGCTGGTACCTCTGATGGTTCGAGTATTCCGCGGTCGCCACGTACTCTTGGAACGTGGCCAACTTTTCCATCGGTATCTGCAGGTGCACTTCAGATCCGGACAAGTTCCTCGGGAGCCGGATAGACTCCGTGGGTGGACTGTGGTCCTTTGGGTATTCATCTGGCGACACGGATTCTTCGGGCGAGTGCGCGGCCGAGACGGGGGCAGTGACGGGCGTGCCGTTTTCGTTGAACGTGTCTATGAGCCCCTCTGTCGATACACATTCCGTATTATCGGGAGTACAGTTTCGAGATAATCTAGCGCGGAAAAACAAAAAACATACTATACCGCACGCGATCGACACCCCAGCCGACCATAAAAAAATATTATTGTATACACTTTAACGCATAATATATACATAAAACATCATCGTATCGCAAAAAATCAACTCGTAATACTACTTCAAAATTACCGTGTACGATGGAAAGTATTAACCAGCGACGCAACAAGAGATGATGAATGGCAAAAGAAAATCTTGGTCATTTTTATTGTCATTTATTTTTCTTTTTTGGAAGCAAACTTACGTACAATAATAGTGATAGACTAGAAAATCCCAATCCTAATAAAGTACGCGAAAATCACGTATACATTCGTTAAATGTACGTATAATCTTTGTTGATTAACACATTATTATTATTTAAAAGTTCGAAAAGAGATATATTATTTGCTCAAATTCCTCAACTTATAAACCAAACTGACGGGTGCGTGGAGGGAAATCGAATTTTTCCGAGCGTTAACCCGAAATTGATCTTGCACGTTATAACGACGGTAGTATATGTCTATACAAATATAGCTATTAGACAATCGTCGTTATTGGATTATGTATATTATTATCACAATATATGCGTGTATATATCACAGTTAAAGCGTTGAATTCCGTTATTTTATGAAATAAATAGGTAGTTCAAGCATTATCTGCGAACGTTGGTTAAAGTATAAAATAATACTTGAAAATTATACTAAAACTAGTTATTTCATAATATACCAAGTTAGTTGTTCTGTACAATTTTAGTTTGATTTCCGTTAGAGAATAGAATAAATTTAAATTAAAAATGCATTATAATGTTTTATTTATTTCAAGCTGAAATAATATAATTACATTATTTATTTAATTATTTGTACATGCTATACTATTTAGAATTATTGCACGAAACCTCTTTTTCTGCAAACATACCGCTTTTTTACTATCATTCTTTCCACGTCTGTCATCAAACTCACATTTTTTTCTTTTGTTAAAATTACATTATTTGGTTTTAATGAACGATTTTTAATACTAATATACAACTTTTTTTCATTACATCAAATCATTCGAATTCATTGAATACTATATTTATTAATATCTAAAATAATGGTGTGGGGACGCACAAACCAATTAACAGTGAACACGTGTGACTGTACAACTATTACTCAACTTTGAACATTTTCAATTTTATTGGCCATCTAAGTAATAATGTGCATATACAACGATAAAATCTTATAATGACACGATTAACGTGAGGTACATGGACATTGCCGTCACCGACAACAATAGAACATCAGACTTGTATGATTTAATATTATTATGTTGACAGTAAGTGAAATGATGGTATATCACATAATATATTTATTTGTATGTATATTTCGTATAATTTGACATGTTAACGAAGTGAGCCACGGAAATGTATACGTAAAACAACTAGTTCAAATATAAATGATGTACATTATTTATTACCATTTATTAAATATTAAATTTATCATTAGGAGGTACCTATACACACGTGTTTTCGATAGGTATTTCATAAACCAACTGATTCAACACTTTGACTGTAACAATACAATATTTATACACTTACCCGTCGAGTCCGAACTCGGCTCTTTGCTGTTGCACTTTCAATTGCGACATGGCGTCTGGTGTCGCGTCGCTCTCGTTCCCGGCCGCCTGCCCTTCGATGTTCGGCACGGTAGTGATGTGGCCCGACGTCGTGATGGTTCTGATGTGGGCCGAGGGGGGTCTAATCACCCCTCTGGAAACGCCGCCGTCCTCCATCGTCGTTACCCTTTGACATTATAAATACACATACGCGTCAGATTTAAAACACGCGTTCATAATGGCCGCGCTCTCCGTACATTATTTCGATATATATCGTGCGCGCGTACCATATAATATGTAATAATAATTAATATATTATAATAATTGTGCATGGTATACGCGTGCACGCGACAATACTGCACTATTCCTATTATATCGATCGATCTTTCCATATATTATAGTAATCACTTTTGACGAGACGCGAACAACGACAGCTGCGATCACGGTGCGAAAAGTTTTCGAAAGAATCCAGACTAGGATCGGACAAAATATTACTATTGTACCAATATAAATAAACCATCACCCACGATACTTAATATAAACTTTAATAAGATTACGAGATGAAAAACGCAAGCGGCCGTCTTAGGATTACGACGAATTATTATTATTATTTACGAGACGAGAAAATTAATATAATGCGTGATGCGATGTTGCTGCCCCGGTCGCGAGCACCGCACACGCGCGATGCTCACATATTACTTATTTCGACATCAGATGTCCGAGGGGGCGGTATCCGCGGTCGTACCGGGCCCCGTGCGGGCGACTAGCGCGAGACTGTTTTTTCGACTGCGTGCGTCGAGTGGCGTTTCTTTTTTTCCTTTTCTTTTTTTTTTTCCTCTGCGCGTTTTATCTCGAAACCGATGAGATAATGAGAACGGGTGGCCCGAGGCGATATCGTTGTCTCCTCTCGTTTCGATAACGCCAACTCGGGATAGCCGTTGTCTAATCTCACCCCGACGGCTTTCCGTACCGCGAGATATCCGGCCGTGGCGTGCGGTGTTCGAATACCATAATATTATAACACACATATATACATATTATATACTTATACTGTGCACTGTGTATACTACGGCAGTTAAACGGTGGCGGCTTCAGTACACACGCGCGCGTGCGCTCTCACAACTGTAGTAATAAGAAGTGCGGTTGGCGGGATGGTAATAATATTATTGTGTACGATATACAGCATGATGGAAACGGATAAAAAACGAAATGTTATGATACTAGTTATAATATTAGTTGTATATAACATTATTGTCCATGTGATTTACCTGGGCGTGCGAGCGCTATCGAAACGGCGACTCGACAATCATTCGGTTCGTCATATAATTTGCAAGTTGCAGTGTTTTATCGCGATTTATTTTTTTAACTAGTTAATTTTCTATCATGAACAATAACGTCGGAAACGCGCATGGAACTCGCGATGACGTCTGGGTGGAGCAGTATACTCGTATAATATAGCGTAAAGATTCCAAGCAGCGGCAGTAACGGTCTTTGAAGATGGACGAGATGGATTTCGCTACGGAAGAGCTCAATTTCACCCGATTGTTATCGAAAATAGTGTATTAAAATATCGTTGCACGAATCAGTATGATATTATAATAAATAAATAATCGCGATGTACATTTACACGTGCACGAAGCGGACGATCGTATATTATAATATGCGCGTGTAACAAGACGTCGTCGTCAATAATAATATGATTACCTAAAGCCGCGAAGAGAGCGCGCGAGCCCGAAACGACTTGGCGACAATAGTTCTCCGCTCCGTGTTGCCGTTATCTTCGCGAGAGGATTACCGCGACGACGACTAACACATAGGGTATACATTTATATTGTATACAACGGACACGTTACGAACGTACTCAAGTTTTTTGTGTTTGCTTTAAGGATTTTTTTTCTTTTAGTATTTTTTCGATTGCCTGCAGTAACCACGCAGTTGGCAGAGGCTTGTGTGTGTGTGTGTGTGTGTGTGTTCGCGCGTGCGAGCGTGTGTAAGCATCTATTGGCTGGTGCGATGTGTCTTATTTGTTTCGTAATCTGCACGTTATATACATATCATTATATTATATAGGTACGTAGGTACTCTGGATCTATACATACATTTTGTTTTAAGTGCCACTCCGTATTAATATAATATTATTTTACACGCTGCGTTTTTAAAATAACGTATAAACGATTCGAGAAAAAAAATAATTACATCACACGCACACGTAACTATGTGTCTAAAGAGTTGGTAGAAATGTTAGGATTTCGAAAATAGAAAACTATCTCGACAGCAGGGACTCGATTTGGTCGAAATCGAAAATTATCATCCATCCGCGTATCACTATATAACAGCGCTATTCTGTTTATATGGTGCAATATTCGATTTTTCATCGGCCCCGTTGACGTGGTGAACAAGACTCGAATACATTGCGCTATAGTAATTTATTTTATATAGGCTCAAAAATAATGCATTCATTGTATTATAATTAATAAAACATTTATTACATATGGTTTAAAGCTTTCTTGAGTCAATATCGACGTACCGCGGTACAGTGTGAAATGTGAATAATAGATTGGTAATATAACTGGTCAGAACCTGAAATAGAATATTCTGCATTATGTTATTAACTAATCATATTATCATAATATCTTATAAACACTGAACTATTGAAACAATAATATTGTTTTTGATTTTGGTGTAAATCACAATTCATATTTTTCATTATACCCGAGATAATATAATTAATACTAAATTAACACAATATATTGTATATATTTTGGATCCATTTTTATGTAAATCGACAATGACCATTGTCCTTTTCTACCTATATGCATTGCCGGTCGTTTTTAAATCATTAATTTATATGTATATATCACGTTTTGTTTTTATTAAAATGAACATAAATATTCGATATTTTTAAATAGCAACACGCATAAATTCTACAAATGAATATTTTACAAGAAATTCGCGTTTATACGTTTATCACGATTAAAATATTGTTCGCCGCGTGTCTATCTAAATATATAATAATTATTAAGCGTTCAAAGTTTAAGCGGGACATAAGGTGTGACACAAAAGTATTTTATCTTCAAATATTATATCTACTCCACGGTCTTAACCCTCTATCATAGCCTCAAAGTTTAACGCACACATATATAGTATATGCGTTTATAATATAATTAGATAATTACGTGGTTAATATTCAATTATGACATAACGATACATTTTTTAAAAGAAATATTTCTTGACAATTACAACTATACTACAATACTACAGGAACTTCGGAATATTATACGATTTTTTTTACATACAAACGAGACGAATAAATACCTATATCAAATTTAAAAACTATAAAAGTATATTATAAAACATATATATTATATAATCGAGTTTCTGGAAAGAAAACATCGGTCGAATACAATCAGGTTCGTGCAATTATTATATGTATAATAATAATAATAATAATAATAATAAAATGACACATTTGTTTAAATAGTCGTAAATCACATGATTCTGTAATTCGTCGCTGGATTTTCAAACAAAATATTATTCAACTCTGAACTCAACAATAATTATAATATTGTTTATCGTACAATGTTACCGAATTATTAGTATAACGTTCCGATAAAAAAAAAACTCAATAATAACTCTATATAGAACCTGAGGCCATGTACATATTATTTAATAACTATACTTCATCGTTTTCGGTTAACCGCATATAACTACTATTCGCACCGTAATTAATAAATGTCACTGTTAAAATATTTTAATAACACAAAACGGGTAAGTACATTTCTTCTACCGACTGGACGGTGCGCGCGAATGACGTGAATTGTGAATTGTTTATTTTTTATTACGTATACCTAAAAAACATTGTATTACAATAATTAATTTGCTCGATACGCGAAAATTGACTGAACGTTAAATTCCAACAAATGTTCTAGTTGAACCGGCTTAGATAATAATGTGGAAACTACTGTTGCAGTGCGTGTTTACGCAGTAGCAGGACAACGTATGTATATGATTTGGTGTATTATCATAATATACCTCGGCGATTAAAACTGTTTCAACGAGTTCTGGGTGCTAGATATATCGTTCTCAAAGAAGCATGTGTGTACAAATACGAATAATGCAATATGTGCTATATGTGTGTTATATCTAACGCGTGCTCACACCACGCTGTACATAGAGGTACAACACAACACAAGCTTAATTTAATATTAAATATCTATATATAGGTGTTTTATCGCGTATTCGAATATTGTAATGTTATTGCGCTTGAAATGCATTATAATATGTTTCCCGTTGTTTTCACACAACCGGGTACTAAATTATCATATTATAAATTATATTGTTCCCGATTCATAACTTATAGGAAGTTCCGTTGAACAAACCGATCAAAATTATTTTATAACGTAAAAAATTGCTAAACATAATACTTTTATAGATATATGCGTTAACGACAAAATACCGATTAATGACGTTCGACTTACCTGTGAATCGTTATGGTTTGGAAATGGATTCACCGCGGCGGCGAGCGTTTATCGCACCAGTAAGTACATTTGGTTGAATTTATCTTTAATCTGTTTTTTTATTATTATTATTATTATTATTATTATTATTATTATTTTTTTATCGAACTTGCAATGTTGCGGCACTACTCTCCGGTTTAAAGCCGATGTGTAACACACTTGACAGGTATACGTTTGTGAAAGATAATTGTCTTACATGGGAACTTCTCGGCATTCGGTTTTTGGCTCCACCTACGATGACGGCGACGGCGACGTAGTCCCACTCTCGCGTGTTCGCGTACCACACCAAAACAATATTTTAATATTATATTCCTATACGGCTATAAATCCCCCAAGATCGCATTTTTTTTTTCATTAATATTATGAACCAATCATGGATACACACATTTTTACGAAACGCGTTGCACATAGCGCGTATTGTGTCATATGATATTATATAATATTATTATTGTATACCGTTGCAGTGTCGTCGTATTGCAGGGCTGACGGTATATTTTTTGAAGTACGTATAGGTTATAATTTGTATTAACTTTTTTTCTCGTCATTACGAAAACTTTTTTTTTTTTTACTCTTTTCTAGTCGCGACACATACGCTATTATAGTCACGTATAATGGCCGCCGCCGCTCACAAAGTGCATTTCAATAACAACAATCAATAATGATATGTACCTATATAACTATAAAAATATATAGTATTATAATATATTTTATAGTGTAGATATAATATGAAATACGCGTGTGCGTGCTCGAACGTCAGAATCAATCCGGTTCGCGTACACACTACCAGTACGACTACACACGTAATAATATAATAATTTCATTATAATCGTTCAGAATGATTAATAATAATAATAATAATATAATATTAAAAGAGGCCGACGACGACGGTATAATATAGATCTTTGGATTTATTTGACTTCACGGTGTCTGCTGATGAATCATCGTCATAATATAATATGCATTGAGGTTTTGACAAACGATGACCCACGGCGACGATGGCAATATATAATGCGTGATACGCTAACTTAGAGGGTATTTCGGTGGTTTTTATACGCGTTCGCAACAATAGACCCGGTGATTCGGAAACAAATCCTAAACACACACGCACGAGCATACATAAACGGAAATCGTTTTCGTGGTAATATATTGATAAATTATAATATAATATTTATAATATAATGACTTGGTGTTATATTATAATGTCTATTATACCAGCTTTGTCGTATCTGATCCCCAGAATCACGTAAATGTATATTAAATTAATATAGTTCCACCGAAAAAATCTTTATAATTCCTCTGACTGCTCGGCTCTGGCGAAGTATCACGATGGCGGAAGGACTGATAATATTATGTTTAAGTATGTATGCGTGGACAATAGACGGACACTTCTATAGGCTAATAACAGATAGTATATAGGTTTTATTCAAATAAATCGACAAACGAATTATAGGATTGATGAGACAATTGTTATACATTCTTACATTGTTACATATTCTTTTCCTTTCGCATACACGTACACCAAAACCCGTGAGAACCAAATTTTCGATTGCTTGTTCTTGAAATTGTAAATTCTTTTCAACGCAAATAACTCCAATTTTGTGCAGACGATCGATTTTGTGATTTTATCGAAATATCGAAGATTTGTCTGCACGAGGTCTAGACGCACCACTGGCGCAACCTTTTTTGATCAACGATCCCCAAAATTATTTATTTTGATAATACAACTCCCCTTTCTACCAAAATTATGTAAGTGTATAATATATTTTTACTTAATAACTTTACATAATTACTTTTTATTATTTTTTAAAATTATTGGCGACCCCCTAATAAAATTTCGCGACCCCCAGGTTGCGCACCACTGGTCTAGACGACTTATTTAATGGCATATTAATGTTGAGACGTATTGTATATATGTATGTTATATGTTATACGCACCAATGACGCATTTCGATTATATCAACTTTGAACACCGCAAACTAAATACGATTTTTATTCCAGGTTAAAAGACAAAAACGCAGTATTATGCGAGTGACCGAAATTGCATTGTAAAGATATTCTACACGTAGCAGGAATAACTTTCATATCTAATCATCATAGGTTAATTTAGGCTTATAGCCTATTATAATTTCGTAATACTTAATTCAGTAAACGAATGTTTATTATTATTATAATACTATATCCAAATATCAGCTTTATGCCATAAATAATATTATAATCATCTATTATACTACCTACTCGTATATTCTGTAAATTATGATTAAACATTAAAACGAAAATATTAAATAAACATATTTTGTTGACAATTATATTATTATTTTTATTATTATTATTATTATTATTATTTTAAATAATTAAATTTATATAATACATTCAATTTTTTTCTATTTAATTTAATGAAGTGATAAATGAAGAGGTACACATAACTAGATACCAGTTCAGGTAGTTCATCATAATAACTATAAAGAGGATTATCGGTGTTGACCAATTATCATTACATTGACTATTGAATCAATGTATAATGATAATAATTAAGTCGAAATTTGAAATTAATAATGAATATAATTTTAGTAAAAAGTATAAATATGTGTCATACCTAAAATATTATGTATACTTTATTGTTGTATTATAACTTATAAGCCCTGAATATATTTTAATAATAATATTACGTATATTGTGTTTAAAATCGTAAAATTGAAAATATATTGTTTTAGATTTAAAGGGAAACGAAAATGGTTATTATACTTACTTTCGAATACTAAATTAATACTAAAAGTATCATGAAGCCGAAACTACAGAACACATGTTTTAGATAGGAAGTTAACATATATTATGACATATTGACATATTATAATGATTAGAAAAGATAATATTTTTCAATAATTTTTAAATTATGATATAGAAAAATTGAACAAAATCTTACAGATAGTTTTCATTTTCGTTCTTCGGTCATTTATAATATATTTTGATAATATGAGTAGCGTAGCATTTTATGGACATGCGTAACATTATATACTCTATATAGCGTAAATATATTTAAATCGTCGTACCTTCTTCTTTATGGGTTTATTGGGCCCTTAGGACCATCCCGTATCATAACCAAGCCTCCATCTTTTTCTATTTTGAGCAATAATTCTCCTCCCAACCGTTTCACGTCCTCTTTTACAACATCCTCCCACTGCATTCGTAACATTCACCTTCTGATGATTTCTAATATTTTCAACTCATTATATAATGTTTCTAAGTAGCTCTGTATTTTCCTTTCTTCTTCGCTCCCCAGTTAAATTATCCTTGACTAGACCACAAATTCTCTACAAAAATGTTCCTTTCAAAAACAGAAAATTTGTTTTCGTCCTTTTTTCTGACTGACCAAACTTTGGGACCATACAGGTTAACCGGTCGTATTAGAGATGTATACAATTGTTTCTTCAATCTTCCTGACATTACCCGTGACTTCAATAACTTCATTAGTCCAAAATAACATTTATTTCCCACTTGAATTTTTGCGGCAATCTCGTTTGCTATGTCATTATGTGCGGTTATAATAATCCCAAGGTATTTGAATTTATTTACCCTTTTACATTCATAATGACCTATTTTTATGTACTGACATAACGGTATATTTTCTCTTCTCAAAATCATATATTCTGTTTTTTCTTCATTCACTATAAATTTCACTTTTACTGCTGCTTTATCTAGCCTACTGAATAATAGCTTTAATCCTTTTTGCGTTTCTTCAAAACTATATCACCTGCGTACGCTAGTAAACATATTATTGTGTTTTGTAACCTTATTCCTTTTTGAGGCCCAATATTCATTTCTCTAATCACCTTTTCCAGTACCACGTTAAATAAAGAGTAGCCTTGCCTTAATCCCGAATTTACTGTAATTAGGTCAGCTAATGTATTTCCCATTCGTACTCTTACCAAAGTTTCCATGATACTAATTATTACGAAATGGACCAGTTTATGTGGAAACTAAAATTCCTTTATAATGTTCAGTAGGCTCACTCTATGGATACTATCGTAGGATTTCCTGAAGTCGTCAAAAAATGTTTGTACTTCCCTATCAAACTATCATGATTTTTGAAAAAGTTGTCTAGCTATGAAAATCTGGTCTGTCGTAGATTTACCAGGTCTAAAAACCTCCTTGATAGTCTCCTATTATTTGCTCTGCTCTTTCTTTTATCGTCTTACCATTTTTATTAAAAGATCAAAAATTTGACCAACGTTTTCACATAGGTACATCGAACGAATATAGGTAATTGATAAAATGAATAATAGTACAAGTGGTTCAATAGTTCGGAAAAGTTGCAAACCGATAGCTTTTACTTTTAACGAATATATAAACGATAATAATATTAATTTTTTAATCTTTAAAACATTCAATATACATGCTCACCTATATTTATGTTACACTGTGACCTTCATCGCGAATCGTTTTGCGAAAACGATGATTCATCTTCGCTTTGCAATTTAAAAAAATAATATTTATCCACGACCAACACACTACTTACCTATGTATAGGTAACAGTAACACTTGGCCCAACCCAACTTTAGTAACAACTTTTTACCACATACCTATTATTCATAAGTACTTCAACAAGTTCAACATGCGAAATGTTATATAATCACAGTCACAACCACAAATGTATAGTACAATATATAGACAGTAGTATAGAACGGGTTAGCCGCAGAACAAAATGGTAAAAAGGTTTGCAAATTTGTTATGGGTCCATGCAGTGACGCACAAAGGGAGAGGCTTTGGGGCTGAAGCCCCTCCCCTCAATTTTTTTTTTTTATTAAATTTTATATAACATTACATTATATTATACATTATTATAGCATATTGTCACAAATATAGTACTACAATGATAATGATTAAATACATAATATAACATATTATGTACTATGTGGTCATAATAAAAATAAAAATACTATTTAAAATTAGTGGTAATTGTTTACTTGTGTGTAAAGAAAATAGAAAAATGTTTAAGCCCCACTCTCCCCTCCCCCAAACAAAAATCATGGTTGGGCGCCTGTGTCTATGTAATATTTAGGTATTTAGCAATAAAAATTTAGGCGGTGTTTCTGTATTATTCATCTTTTTATTTGGTTCTACACCTTTTTATTATAATTTTAATTCCGATTCATATACATAAATCTAATTACATATGGTCAGATTACACACAGTTGTTATTTAACTATTTTAATCCTGTTGTATGATTTTCTCCAGGAATGAGCTCGTTGTACCTATACATATTATTCAACATACTTCGGTATATTTATTGTGAGAAAAAGTAATAGTTTAATTTGATTTTAAAACTATATTTATTTATTTTAATATCAAACCATTAAGTTAAAAACACGTAGTAGTGGTACATACTATTAAGTTAACATGATAGCCAACCTAAGATTCTGGCAAATTATTAAATTATTATTTAAAGAAAATTGTTAAAAATAAATAATAATAAAACAATTTTCTTATTAAAGCATACAATACATTTAGGTTAATTGATTGTTTTTGCGTATATTTATCTAATTTTTAAGAGAACATAAGGTGAATATAATCAGTATGATTTTTTTTTAGATATTATAATAATATTTTTGGTATATTGTACATTTTAATAAAATACGAGTATATAATATAGCTCCGGACTATAGTTCTTATGTTTTGAGATTTTATGTTTTTATGAGTTCTATCTTCTATGTTTTAATTTGATTATTTGTCAGTATATTGTTTTTGACAAACCGTAGTGCTGAAAACATTACAACAAACCGTCTAGAAACGATTAAAAATACTAACTATGACCACAGTGTTGAGTGCGTGAGAGGAAGTCGTTACTGAACAACAGAGATTAGCCACAAAACGAAAGCGTAGGATGTTAAGTAAAATTATCAACCGAGATAATGCTGCTCGACATGCCAATATGCAGCCGCCGGCCATCACACATAAATTTAAAAATTTTTAGTCGTTTTTTACACATTTTATTATTATTTTATTTATTTGGAAATCATTTTTGTAGTATACGAGAATATATGTACATACAGAGATGATTCATTGTTTAGCTCATCTATTGGGAGGAGGAGGGGGTTAATTTAAATTCGAGTAATACTTATAAAATTATAGCAAATATGTCTATAAACAATAATTGGCAGATAATAAATAAATCGGCAGTTTAACATTTTTCAATCATTTTGCTCGGTCAAAACTTAAATAATTAGTTTCTATCCACTTTAATAATTACATTTAAATTTCTACAGTAACAATAATTATCGTAAACAACATCAAACAAATAAAATAACGTATTTAACTTTTAACATACATTTCAATATATAAACATATGAAATGATAAAATAATATAATAGGTAGTTTTATGTTTTAAGATAAACTTTTAATAACAAAACAGGAATATAAATTACAATATTTAAATAATCAAATCCAATTTTCTGTTACTCTTAAGAGAAAATCTCTCAATTACTTTTATAGTATAAAGTGGTATATTTCTATGGACTTTTTATACAAAGCCAAACCTGTCATTCAATATAAGAAATAAAACTGATCAAATAATTAACTAAATTAATCAATTAAATATATAATCATTAATCAGACTAGGTATCTGTGTAATACTGAATTGTCAAAGTTAAATAAATATGATAGATATTTTAACTGATATGTTAATTTATGATACTGTTATGCTTATGTCATAAATAATAACTAGTTGTAAAAATTAACTAACTTTTGTTTTTGTTCTCCGTTAGTTAGTAAAAATTATTGCTTGCTTATAAGGGCTTAGGAAATATTGCACAAGAGAGTTTTTTTTTCAAATTAATAAATGTATTGCCAAGTAAGCTAAATATTAATTTTAATTTAACCAGTGCTTGATTTTTGTTCGATTTTGTAATATCAATGTTTTATTGATTAATATTTCAGGTTTTTGATAACCATTTGTTCCCAAGAAAAATTGAACTGTACATCTGTACTTTTTTAATTTTTGATTCATTGACTTTACAATTATGATTAATAATAATAACTCCCTCCTTTAAATACGCTCTTGGCGAACATTATATAACGTAAAGCAATGCTACTTAAACTTTTTTGGGATATAACCCCCTAGATTTATTGTAAAATTGTTATGGCTTCGTAAAATCTAAGGTGAAGACATTTTTTAATACATACATTTTTAAAATAATAGGAAATTTATACTAAATACTAAAAATTAAAGTAGTATATAAATTTTACATGATTCATAATTTATGAAACATTGACGTAAATGACAACTCGTTTATCTTTAGGAAATGTCGAATATGTTGGTAAGTAATATATAATATTATAAAAATGATAATTTATGAAATTTGAAGTAGTAACTTGTGCAACTACAAGATGTAATTTGATAAACGAATTCAAACTCAGTTGTATACTATGAGCTATGGTGTATGGAATAAAATACTAGTATAATGAAAATACATTAATGTTAGTCATACGAAGTGATACGAATCGTTGGTCAGTTTGTTAAACGATTTTTAATATTTTCGCATAGAACAAGTGAGAAATAATCAATGGCGTAGCCTAAGGGATTTTGGGTGTTTAACCCCTCCTCGCTCCATTGCTTTTTTCATGTTTTAACCTAATAAATATATTCATATTATTGCTTATTGCTTCCTTAACTCTACTGTAAGAATTATCATTTTCCAAATGGGGTGCTTTGAATAAAGAAATTCTTTTGACTCGTAGCATAAATGTTCTTGTGATGTAGAAGCAAATTTTTCAGGAGATTACTCTAGGATTTTTTATTCATTCCATTTATTGATAGTTTTTTAAACTATGCTTAAAAATTTTACATGTATCAATACCTTCATTTAATGGGAAATTTGAAGGAGTGAAAATATAACTCATTGAAATGTACTAACATGAATTGAATCGTAGTTAATTAGCTATAGTTGAGAAGATAAAAACTTAGCAACAAAAATTTGCGGAAACACAATTTTTCCAAAAGGGCATACGCTATTAGAGAATGTAATGAGATCATTTTTCCATCGGCTTTTAAATTGCTCCAAATTTTAGCCACTCTTCGTATTACTACTACTAGTGCTAGTAGTAGTGAGAGGTCTTTTTCTATAATATGAAAAGATTGAAGACATATTTGCGGAGTACTACTAAATACTAGAGAAGATAAATTAAATGGTTTAGCAGTTGTGTATATACATACAGTCGGTAGACGTTTTGAATAAATTACTAATTATTAGTGAAAAAAAGAAAAATGTGTTTGTTGTTAATGAAAAGTAAAATATTATAAGACTCATAATATACCTAAGGTGCCTATATTAATTAATAAATATTTTTATTTTTTGTATACACCACTAAACTAAACTAACTAAACCTCGTTAATGAATAGCTCAATAAAAGTACCTATACCGAAACAATGAGCAAAATACATAATATAAAACAGTAAAAAATTAATATTTTAATTCATACTTAACCCTCCCCCCCTATTGCATAATCCTGGTTCCGCCACTGGCAATAAATGTACCAACTAAATGACACTTAAGTATAATATAGCACGATTCGAGATTGATACTTTGCAGCTGTATAAAATTAAACGATTGATTAAAATAGTATTATTATATTATGATAATGTCTTCGCATCGACTACATCGTAGCAGAAAATATAGGTACTATTCGAGAGTGGATTTCGAATAAAAATATTTCATATAAACGTGTTTTAAAAACCAGCTGAGTTTTAAAAACACATAGGAACCAATCATACTATATTAAATTATATCATATTAAAATGAATTATTAAAATTAAATATTATTATCATGATAGTAGTATAATACAGGTACTGTACCAATGACGATGGATAAATTCAACGCGGAAGAAGCTTGAATAAAAAAGTGTTCGGACAATATATCTGTAAACGGAATCGCATTGCCGAGCATTAGCCATAAATATATAACAGCAGTAGAAATAAATAAATGATTATTAGTTACCATATTATATTGTATTACTATTATAAAAGAAACCAATTTCCCTATAGGCCTATACGGTTGCCGCTAGTACTGCAAACCATATGGTTTTAATATTATGAAGATAATATTACAATGGTACAAATAATTATTAGCGATAGTGTTGTATTAAATTATCGACCAAAAGACAAGCAGAGGGCACAGTTAATATTATATAGACGTACAATAATAGTACAATGAACTTAAAATAATTATTGTAAATGAACCAAACGCATAGAATAATTTTAAAACGCGTTAACTGCACCTATCTCGTCGACGGAGTGTTTTTCAAATTAGATGGACAAATTCTATATGTGTTGTGTAAAAATTTTCAAAAAAAAATACCTTATTTTATTCAAGAATAGAATTCAGATAATACTTTTAAAACTGCAGCTGAGAGTCAAAAACTCCTTTTTAAAAAGTTCGTGCTCAGAGTAGTTTTAGATAAAAAAAATATAATTAATTATAGGTATGAGTACAAAATAATGTTTGAGCTAATTGATCAGACGTCTATTAGAGTTTGTCTAATGACATTTTATAAACGTGAGTCAACAAAATTCAAATAAAAACTTGAAGACGTCTACTATTAAAAACAAATAGTAAATAAATTAATATGATAAATAATAAAAATCGGATCAATTTCCAAAGGGTCACATATTATTTTATATTAGTATATTATTTCAGTTATGTCAATACGAAGACAATAGTAACAAATGTCAAATAGTATCTTCATCGAAAACTGTCTCTTGAAATCATTCAACCAAATAATTTCAATGTTTACAGACTTACTGAAATTGAAAAACATGTATTTTGATTTTCATTATATCTAAGAAATTGTAAACAAAATATTTTCAGAAAAATGTTTTCTTTATAACTATATTTAGAACAATTAAATTATTTTATAGAACATATTTAATAATTTACAGAACCAATTCAAATTAGTGATAGGGGTTAGCAATTTATGTTAAACCTAAAACATGGCTTAAATGAATTGAAGTCAATAGTTTAAAAACATTTGTTGAACACAATTTTATTTCTGTACAGACAAAGCAATAACAATTACATTGATGTTTAATATTGAACTATTTCATACCAAATACCAATGTATGCATATCAAATTAATTTGCAATAAATTTTAACTTTGGAGTTTTTATCATCTAATTTCTTGTTAAAAAGATGTAGAATAATTGTTTACAATTATAATATATTCTAAAATTCTAATTTCATACCTGTCAATAATTACCTAAAACTATTATATTGCAAAAAACCAATTTTTTCCTTACATTATAGGCCATGTTCAAGTTATCAATTTATAATTAGGTACAAAAATTCTAATTAAAACCAGTTTAAAAATATCAAATCAAAGAACTTGACAAATGGAATTCATAATTTATTCACTTCGATTTGTTGGAACATTTAAACATTTTAAACATAAACAAATTCCTAATATGAGCTATGAATGTTGACTACATAACTGATGACTTTATTATCACATTACGATTGTTAATTCACTTGACATTTAAATAATATATGTTTTCTTACTCATTAAAACTATATTCACAAGTGCTGAGGCGGGTAAAATGATTCAAATGCAGTTATTAATTTCTGTACCACAATTTGTTTAATCATCCAGCAAACCTACCAGGTGAAATTAACATTTTTTTTTTTTTACATACTTAGTGTAAAAATAATTTGATTGAAAGCATATGATAATTAGTAAATAATGTTGCTTGAATCTTTAACTAAATAATTTACAAGTTAAAACAACAACATTATAATAATGATGATAACAAATATTTCAAAATTAACATGCTATAATTTTTTGAATTCCAAATTTCACACATCAAAATATTACAAACTTTTTTATCATTATCTTAAATATGATATCAAACGTAAACTTAAAAATATATAAATAACTCTTTCATGTAGTAACTGATGTCAGTATAAACAAATTAAGTACGTAATATGTACAATAAATTAAGTACTTACAAGTAAGTATATACAATACGATAAATGCTACTTAACAAATCAGCGTTTTAAAGAGATTCAACTATAACATTAAACAAAACATTGTACTAGTGATTAAATAAAAGCTTAACAATATTAAGGTCCAATACATTATTTTTATTTAACTAAATGCAGCCTTTGCTTTATGAAAATTTTTTTTTTTAATTCTTAATTATAATAAAATGTCTTCAAAATATTCCTACATTTCAATCAGTAATGTAAAGTAAATAAAATAATTAAGTAAATAATGTAAATAATAATAACATAAATATTTTTTTTTCATTTGTTCGTTAATGATATAATATAGATATAATAATAAAATTTAAACCAACAAAGTTAATAACACTAAAGAATAGTCAAGGAGAGATTTTCTTAGTTTTTAGGAAATTACAGACATTGATAAGACACTAGGTCTATCTTTATTGCCCGTGTTATTGTTGTTGTTGTTATTATTGTTGTTGTTATTGGCGGACGCATGGCTTACTATATGCGGACTGTTGATAGATTCTTGCGATGATTCAGACTTGATAACGTCGTAGTATGGTGTTATATGTGAGGCTGTCTGATACAAATTGGTATAACTGGCACTACCATGGTTTAAAATGCTGCCAGAAGTGCGATGACAGTCACTATAGTTGTGTTCAGAGGCTGTAAAGAAAAAATACCATATGAGTATTTAAGATTACATTTTGAAAATTAATCATTTATTAGTACTAGAAGAACAATAATAGAAATTTCATGGATGTGGAAATAACATTTTTAAATATTTAAATGTGTTTCATCATGAACCTAGTGAAATTAGCAGTAACTAATAATTATAATGACGTTCCAAACATAATAATATAAAATAGTGATTGTAAAATTAAAAATAACAATTAAAATTAGAAAATATTATACTAGAACTTAAGACTAACTTTATTATTTATAATCATCTCAGAATCCTTGAAAACCAGATTTTTTTAATAAGTGAAGGGCTTAAAGCTAATAATAAACATTTATTATTAATTATGTTAACCAATATAAAAGTATAAATTTAATTTAATTATTATAGAACTTAATAATAAAAATTAAAGCTAACTATAACAATAAATTATAAACATTTTTAGTCTAGGTTTATGCTAAAAAAAAAATTAAATCTTATCACAAGAATTTAAAAAAAAATATACAATTTAATGAGCCAATTAAACTATGTATTTTACAAAAATAAAAACTTGCATAAGAACATGAATATTCAATAAAATAAAAAAGAATTAAACCATGAGATCTCAAATATCTTAACTCATAATCACATGATGAGTGATATTTAACATGTATACATTATACTATCTAATAGCGAGTAAATATAATATATTATTATAATTTACAGAGCACACAACATTTATTATTATGGTGATGTTTAATAACAAAATATAAATTTTTTTGTTATCATATTAATAGCCATAACAGCATAGATATCAAATGCATTATCATCGGATTAGTAATAACTATGTAATATTTAACGCATATTTATTGATTTATAAATAAAATAAAATATTAAATAATCTCATCACTATGCCACACAATTACAACATTCAACTATTCGAGTCATGACACTAATATAAAATTTAACTTACGTATTTCTTGTTTGATTCTCTTAGGTTCGGATTCAATTTTGGTCCCACCCTTAGGCTTACGTTTTCTCGTCTGAAAAAAATATTAATAAATTAATTTTAGTTGATAAGTTATGAATTAATTCATATGAAGGGAGAATAAATTATAAATAATAAATATATAATAAATTCATTATCGAAATTGAGGTTGAATGGTTGAATAATAATATTATGCATTATTAATATAGTGGGTAAATCATATACCCATTGAGTATATAGCAAAAATAATCACCTGAATAGAGTCCTTTTTCATTGTAAGTGGTCTCTTAACGCTATGTAACTTGTAGTACAGACCACAGGCGTTACACACTGGCTCACCCACTTGATTTCTGCGCCATAATGACGTGGTGGCTGTGGCACAATTTGTGCATTGAAGTCCTTGACGTCTAGAAGCGTTTTGCTACATAATAAAAAAAATTGCAGCGTTATAGTACATATGCAGTATATAAAGGTATAAGGAATTATGAAAAATTATTATTAACAGCATTGTAGAAATTACTGTCAAGAAAAATTCAAAACATGCAAATAAGAAGCGTCTAGCCACCGGGGAGAGAGATCTATAATAATACACAGACCGGAAGAGCCCGGCACATTTATGCAAGTCTTGTTTATGAATGAATTACAGGCAGATTAATAAACCCTTATCTGTGTCGCAACTGATTAGTAAACTGCTATATCAACGTAATAATAATAATCAACACGAATGCTTTCGAAATCGTTATAATAATGTAAAGCAGGTTTTATAATTCAATTTGATTAAATTTAATAACACGTGCTAACGGGTTAGAGGATAAAAAAAAAAAAAAAACACTTGAAATTAGTACAGTTTTCCTCTGGCTGCAGAGACATACCACACACCACCCGTCCACCACTATAAAATAGCAGAATCGAACATCGACAATGGCATTATATAATGTGTTTATAAATACGTACCATCCTTCTAGTAGTTTTCTCCTCTAGTCCGCCGGCTCCCGAAGACCTGGTAAAATTTGTGGGCATATGATACAGAGGACCCTTATAGAAATCCCCAGAACCGGACGAGCTTGGGCCGGTAGCCGCCACTAGAACAATAAACAAATTTTATAATTAATTTTCTTTCTAAATGGTTTAACTAATTCGAATGATGACAACCGAAATGGAAATGCGAGGAGGGTGGATCATAAGGGAAATATTAAAAAACAAAAATTTAGAAAGAAAAGCCAAAAATAAAAATAAAAAATAAAACAAATAACACTGTTCACTTGAAAACGAAAAACACCGACGGCTGGTTACCAGGGATTTCTACAAGAGCTCCCCTTGAGAGAGGGTAGAGGGAGAGGGGCGATGATCCTGAAACACACTGTTGGAATCACTTACCTGCGGAGAGAGCCGTCCCCGAAAGCGCACGTGTGTAACCATGACTAAGTATATATTATTATTTTATTATATTTCACGCACGGTTTGAAAGCTATTCGTTGTTCATTTATTTTATTTACGTCACACATAATACACCCCAAGACAAAAGACAAAAAAAAAAATTATAATAAATATAATATAATACAGCGGACAAGCTCATTTTCATGCACATACATCGCGATGTGTACAATAATAACATAACAATCAACGCGGGCAGCAGCGTTACGCAATGTAGGAACATTTAACGTATACACCTACGTATATATAAATAATATTATAATATACATTACATAGGTACATTTACTACGGGCACTACATGTACGTACACGCGCGTGCACCGCATACAATGAGGGGGACGTTTAGTTTTATAACACTAACCAGCCGTTTGGGTTGTTTCACTAAGGGCCTGTTCATGCCGTTCATCTTGTGGTAAAGTCCACACGCGTTGCACAAGTAATGACCGGTGCCGTCGCGCCTCCACAATGGTGTGGAAATCGCTCCGCAATTCACGCACTCCCGACCCTCGCATAACATTTCCATCTCGTTGACTGCACACAAAACAACACAAAGTCTTATATGTTTTTTCCGATCCTTACGACCGTGGACGGAATTGCCGCCGTAAGTAAAAAGTAGAACGCATTGAACTATGTTATCAATATTTATTGAGCGACTCCCATACGGACCATCCCCCTATAACTGAATTTCAGATGACAAACGCCAAGACAACGAGTCTACTCGTATATAAGTGAATACGTACTACGCTACGACACACACAACACATAGCAAATATTATTATAGTTTAATAATATATTATATTATATAATATATTTGTTTCATTTTTAATTTCTGTGTTACGACCGTTCATTTAAAATGCTTAACGATATTTAATATATAATATATACAATATATAATAAAAAGAAATCAATAGACTTTAACGCGTATGGGCCGACCACACATACAAGTACATTTGTGTTGTTTTTATGACCTATACATAATATCTACATGGTAGAAGGAAATAAAATCAGACAACGCAGTTAAGGAGAACGGTCGTAAACGTGAGAGAACATATGTGTGCGCCGTTTTGAATACTAATCGATCGCCTGCGGAGTGCGGGCTGTTCTCTTCGCATTGCACTTGCGGGTGGTGTTTTAGCGCCGAAGACGCACATTAGCGAGTTGGTGATTCGATAAATATTTGACGAGGTGGTCCGAAAGGCAAATATTAAAAGGGGCGAAAAGGACTAATAGAGGATTTAATATTGAGGGCCTAATATTATCTCACTATTATCCTTTCCACGTTTATATATATATATATATATATATATATGTTCGTGCAATGTTTATACGTGTGTTTGTGTGCGAGCGTATGTGCGTATGTATCATATACACTAACCCCCCGAGGTCAACAAGCCGCGTCAATGTCAACAATATTCCTAGCTCGTGTCACGACCCTTCTCTGGCGGCGGACCGATGTACTAGTGAGCCGCGATAAACAGCAATATAGTATCGATGGATTGATTACAATCGAGAAGAACCCCGTCAACTGCCCATCATCCGAACAGAGTTATCTTAGAGCAACATATGTAGACATAAATAGGTGGGCGGTATAAATAACGCATGAAACAAAACAAAAAGGAACCCAAGTCACATGTCTCCACCGTGTTGATTTCAAAACGATTTTTTTTTTTTTTAGATAAAAATTTCGATGCATACGCGTGCCGTTGGTATTTGCAAAATATAATATAATATGAAATAATCAAAATTATTTATTCAATTAATTGGTTCCAGACAGTTACAACATGCCAGAGAGTCTGAAATGTGTGCGTCCGAATCTCTACGTGACAAAACAACGTTCGATTAGTAAGTACTACGACAGTTAAAAATGTAATCGCAATTGCGTGCCATTTTTAACTGTACGTAACACACGTAAGAAAAAATAGCTAACTAAACAAAACGTATTATTATTATTTTTTTTAATTACAGTGTAACAATTTATTCGGTGTACATGGTTTACTACTGCAGTTGTTTCAGCAGGGGATCTATATAATATTATGTACGAGGCTATTGATCCTGTTCGGTGCATGCATAATTTTTCTTTTTCGACAAGGCGTATTTAGTCGCTACTGATAACGAGTTTCCGTTTTCCGCGTGTAGTTTGGACTTACGTATAATGGTTATCGAGGGAGAAACAAATTTGTGATAAACAGTAGTGACAAATGAAACAAAAAAAAATTATAATAATACATTATTTTAAACGGAAAGCGTATTTGATAACGAAATGGTAACCTAACCTAGTTTTATTTTATTATTTTACATGTCCGCATAAGCAATGAGAAAAAAATTAAATCATTTTATTATAGTACAACCAGGGATTATACATATAACAATATCAAACGATTTGGAATAAGAAACGTTAACGATTTTTTTTTTTTTTACAACGGATATACTTTCAAATTTACATAAAACAATAATTACTACGAGTAAACACAACAAATACGTCCACGTGTGTATATAGATGAGTAAACGACGTTCATGTATATATATATATATATATATATATATAATATAATATACGTTTCTACTTGGAAATCACAGTACGGACGTTTATTTATGTAACAGGATAAATCCTGACGAGTCAATCTTCGATCAATAATTTCAAAAAAAACATACAAACAGGCAACAGGCAACGTTTTGTTATGGTTTTTTTTTGTCGACCAAATATAATAACTTAAATGAAAATACAAAGCGTGATCGTGCGTTGTGAGGTGGTGTGTGTAAATAATAAATATTGAATCGTTCGTTGAAAGTATTCGGGGCGGAAAAATTTCACACGAAATCGTGTGAAGATTTACATATACTTGGAATCTGGATGCGATCATCAAACGGCGGAGACGAAAAAAAAGGACAAATACCCCCCGGGGGTGGGGTGGTACCGATGTAGTCGTAGACAATAGTGATAACTGCAATATAATATTGGAAGTTGTCACGGCGGTGCGCACACGATTTCTTTTACTGCCGGTCCCGAGGAAGGCGCAACAACATCAATCAACGAGAGGGTGAACGATATTTGGACAAGGGGACACGCTCAAAACGCACGTTGGACCCAAGACATATTGGCACGCACAATTCGCTCGGACGAAATGGGTTTGTGTGTATGAGTGATCAATATTTACGAGTATTTACTGCGGATTGTATACACTATATCGTTACAATAATAATAATAATAATAATAATAATAATAACAAAAAAAGACCCAATAGGTTCGCGAACACGTGTTGTACGCGACCACCACGGTATAATATTAAGTATATCTGTATGCGTGTGCGTGTGTCCATGTGACCGGGTATGACCAGGCGAAGAATGCGGTGTGTGTCCTAAACTGGCGTTTAATTAATGGCCAACAGATATTGTAATCGTATCATGTGTGTAAACGGAGACTACTGCACGGTTCCTCTTTTTCGGACCCACACATTGTTTTTGTATTATATTATGTATACACACGACGGTCGTGTGCAAAGGCATCACGTCTCGATGGGTGGCCGCGAACCCCAAAAAAAGATACCTATTAATCGGTTGGTCCGCCGCCACCGTAGGGGGTTTCTCAAATGTGCGTGCCGACTTAAGTTTTACCCTTCGGTTCGGCTGAAAAAAACGACCCAAATAAACACATCCATGACAACATGTATCGGGATAGGACACACACACACACTTACGCAAAATCCCGTGAAGTTCACACAGAAGAGACGACGCAATCCTGCAGATGAAATCGAGTATAATATATAAACATAATATGTGTTATGCACAGGCCTCCCACATCAAATGTTGGGCCATTGAACTAAATGTGTGTCCAGGCCCCTTGCAAGACTTCAAATAATACAATTTACCGTAATATCGTCGGTATTAATTATTGTTGAAACCAAAGAATTTATATTATATATTTATATACATCATAATATAATATGATTTATGAAATGTCATTTTATAATACTATTTAATATAAGATAAGTATTCCTATTAAAATTTCAAAAATTGCAAATTCATTTCAATGGATCCACAGGCCCTGTACTCAAGATCCAATAGCCCTCCCCCTCCCAATTGCGGGAACCTGAGTATGTAAACTGGAAGAATTCAGTAATCGGAAAATTGTGAAATCTATTTAAACGATATAAACTTATATTTTTATATTTTTAGAAAAGTCACTAAAATTGTCTATTATTTTCATCTATCATAAACTTATATTTTTATATTTTTAGAAAAGTCACTAAAATTATTTAATATTTTCATCTATCATAACATTCATAACCAAAGCAACACGCAACCCCTCCAGAGCCACAGATAATATGAGACTAGACAACAAAACCGACATGATACAACAAAATCATTTATAATTTTAACAAATTTAATATTTTTCATATTTCGCGAAATAATGTTAAATGGTAACATCTAGTCCATCGAATTCCATTATAACCGACGTATATTGTGTACACTGAATTCAAAAATAGTACGAGAGGAGAATAGCGAACTTGATGAGATGAGATAACTCAATCATAGAGTGGGTTTTTGAAAATTTCCCGGAAATCAAATACCCGGCAAACAGCACGTTTCGAGAAATACACAAAAATCAGCGAAACGATTCTAATAACTAGGACTCGACTCGTAATTTGTAGCTCCAAAAAAATATCATAATAAGCAAAATGAAACTAAAAATGTTAATATGCAGACTAATTTTATTGAAAATGAAAAAACATATTTTAAGTAATATTATTATTATTACATACTATAATTAAGATCTATTAATATTTTCTTCTTTAAAATTACTTTCATATATAACGCTAAAAACGAAAGAAAAATGTAACCATACTTTAAAAAATTTGAAAACAAAAAACATCCTCAATTCTCATATATAATTTTAGATTTCGAACGGAGTGATGGAATCTATTGGTTTTAAATTGATTTTTTTTTTTGTGTCTGTCATCACGTTTTGGGGCAGTAAAAATGCCTCCATTTTCTTAAATAGCAACTTTTCTGAAAGGAAAATGAATCTAGTTTGTAATGGGCAAGTCAAAAGTTTAACATTTTTAATATTTTAAAAACGGGAATTTTTACACAAAACCACATTTTGACAAAATACATTTTTTTTAAATGCTCTAACTCAAAAACGAAAACCCGCAAATACTTAAAATTTTCACTAAACCATTTATATTATATTATATTATTATACTAGCATTTTCTATACATGGTTAAGTTTTCGAAGTATTTTAACTTTATTGTCCTATTTATAATTGAAATTGAAATTTTCGATTTTTCGAAGTATTTTTTTTAAAAATTTCAATAAAAAAAAATTTGGCAGCCCCCAAAAAAAAACATTGAAATTTTAAAACAAGGTTTAATATAAGTTGTACTTATTGCCATTAAAAAAATCGAAAATGGACACAATTTTTTTTATAAGCGTCTAAATTTAAATTTTTTATGAAATATATCAAAATCGCAATAATTTGGTAATTATTTTGTAGTTGAAATTTTTTTCGGTATTTATACTTCAGGTTCAAAATTTAACACAAGGTTATCCATACATTTTTCTTCAAATAACTATAAAAAAATTTCTACCGTACTTTCATAAAATATTTTTATGACCGTCTGAAATTTAAATTTTTACGAAATACCATAAATCAACGATTTTAAATAGTTTTTATTATTCAAAAGTATAAGTCGTAGAAACTTGAAACTTTTACCAGTTGTTTAAATTGGTATTTTCTTTAAATAATTTTTTTCAAAATATTGTATTAATTTTAGGCTATTTATAGTCATCTAAAATATTGAATATTTTTAGTTTTATTTTAAAAAATTGACTGGAACAAATACTTAAAAATTTAATAGATTTCACAGAAGTTGTTCTTACTGCAGTCATTCAAAAATGATTGAAATACATAAGTACAATTAATTTTCATAAGCGTTTGAAAGTGCAAAATATTACAATTTAAATTTAACATAATATATTATATATATACCTATTCCAGAATAACAAATCATCTCCGTTCAGAATCGTTTATCGTATGAAATGATACCTAACAAATCCATCATAATGACCTATCCTATGAACGAGGTCCACCACTCCACCCCTTACTGTACAGCAGAGCGAGTCACTTCCACCGTCCGGTTCTTTTTCATTATTCGTTTCGTGGCATCAACAGTAAGAAACTAACTTGGAAATGCTTAAATGTTCGCAAAACAAATGTATGCAAACTACACAAAGTCACGGCCCTGTCGTTCACAGAAACAACAGTAGATAAAAAGCTGCCGCTGCAGTGATAATAAAACGTGTAGTTTTGCTGTCCTCGTTCAGATGACAATGATCGGACATTATTATAAGACGTACATTTTATAACAATACACATACAGGTGTTATAATATTATACAATTGGTGATTATGCGTATGAGGGACTCATATTGTGGTACTTACAGGCGTGGAGAGATGCTGCCGCGGAGAACGTGGCATTCGATCGGCTTCTGCCCGTCTGGTTGTTGGCTATCGGTACGTAGTTGATGGAACCGTCGGTGTTCGGGTACCCGTGAGTGCCAACAGCCGCGGCCGTTGCCCATTGCAGCGACGAGGGGTCCGACGAACTGCTGGTGTTGTTGACGGTGCCCGCGGGGGCCAGGTGATACGGCACCACGCCGGACGTGGTGATCGGGTGGTAGGACGCGGACGGACGCGATCCACATGGTGACGTGTACGCGGACGACGTGTGCGTGACGAAACGCTGACCGAAAGCCGGTAGTCCACCGCCGCCGCCGCCGTTGTGGTTGTGGCTTGACTGCTGCTGTTGCTGTTGTTGCTGTTGCTGTTGCTGTTGCTTAGAGCCGCCGCCAGCAGACGAATTCGGTGAATATGCTTCGGTACCGTCATCGGAAACGACTGCGGGAGAAAACAATATTTATTATTCTAACCGATTAAAACAACATAACAAAAATCAAAATAAAAGTATAGGAACAACAATCAGAACGCAGCGACGATACGTTTGAAATCGCGGATGAGGAGGTGATGGTGTATCAGAAGAAGTGGATAAGAAGAGTGTCTTACCTGTGGACCACATGTGGTTGCCGGCAACTGAAGTGATAATGTTGTTGGTGGTCTGCTGTTGGGCCACGAGTTCGGGCGAAGAAGTGAAATACTGTTGCAACGTAGCCGAGTCCAAGCCGGCCCCGTTACTTCTTTGGTACATGGAAGAACTGTGCGGAAAACAAATTACGGCGATCAAAAGACGAATACATGGTGACGAAGAGTCAAGCACGAGTACTGCGATTGACGACAAATGCGACTGGTAATATATACATAAACGTGCAAAAAGATCCCCGGGAAGAGACCGAGTGAGTGAGCGAGAGAGAGTGAGAATCCAGAGGCCAGAGGTACTGCTGACCAGTCTCCGACGCTAACTTTACTGGCCAACACCCGTCCAGAGACGTGTTACACAGTGTTGCGACGATGACCTTGCCGGTGTTTTCGCCGGGCGGCACGTTCAGGCGTTCAGCCTTGGCGGAGCATCATAATACGTTATAACCGTATACACACCCGACGGCTAACGGGCGGCGGAAAAAGGTGGGGGGCATACACTTTTCCATATATTATTGTTATTGTTATCATTATTGTTATTATTATAATTGTTGTTATTGTTACGGACACAGCGGTGTTAATGAACAACTGAAGAAAGCGGTGTCGACGATTTGCGGGGAGAATAACTGCACACCCGATCGCGCATTTAAAAACGCGCCAAAACATAATACGGGGTCGCTGCACCATTCGAAACCCTTCGACGACTCTCGCGGCGTTAAGACTTGCAGAAGCAATCGAGGGAAACGACTCTTTGACCGAACTACTCGGATAACGCCTATTGGTGTACGACAAAAGCTGCACGGTCTGTAACTTAAAATATACACGATGGCATAGATGATATAAACGACATAACATGAGAATATGAACGGAACATTTTTTGAATAATATCTTTTCTATACGCGATATATTCTAATATATAAACCAAAAAATTAATTTTAGATTTAATCCATGAGCTTTAATCATTTAGTACCCATCCACATATGCTGCATGCCCGTATTAATGAATTAATATATATTTTCATGTTTACATTTATTTATGGTAGTATAGTTATGAAACGAAAAAAAAAAACCGTAATAAAAATTAAAATAAATAATATTCTAATAACAATCGGATAACCTAACCCATGACCGTCATACTAACTATGAAATATCTCTGTAAAATGTCCAACGCAAATGAGCTTCAAAATTGTGAAAAAATTTGAAATTAAAATAAGAAACGTGATCTTGGCTTCGTCGTACATACTTGGACGGTTTTTGATTGTACGTGATCGTATGTGCTAAAACGTAGTGCAAGATAAATTGTGTAAAACAAATTCCAGAGGAAACCGAGAAAAAAAGAAGGATTTAACCTAACACCGGCGTCGTATTATACAAATATATAACACAATTTACACATAATATAAAATCAACACGGAAAACCGATACCTTATAATAATCGGAGCTAATCAACGTTTTCTTTCAAGGTAAGGATAATATAACTCAGAGTATCGGATTACATTAGATGATATCAGCGCGCCAAGAGTTTCGGCAACAATTTAAGGTGTTTTTCATTTTTTTTTTTTTTTACACAAACTATCAAAATAAAACGTCCCTTTGTCGATAACAGCGCGAAAAAAACGTTCCGTTTTTCAATGACACGAGATTACGTGTTGCGGCTATATAGAGTATACGTAATGATATTATAATAAATATTATTCCCAAAATGAACATGTTTAATAATAACATTGTCCTTGTCGTGCACCGCAGCCGCCGTCATGCTCACGTATTATAAACACAAGTTCGCTGTTCACGGACGGTTTTAAAAAACATATATATATATATATAATGTAAATACTAAATGATATATAAAATATAAATAAATAATAATGTTTACGTTGTAGACTGCACTATACAGTCAAAAAGTACTTGGAACTACGGAACCTGTTGAATTGTGTGTTAAGGCACGAATTAATAAAATAAAATTGTTCTGGCGATGAAGGATTGTAATAAAATCTTCAAAACAAATACGTACACAGTGGCTTAAAACTAATTTTTTTTTTTTTTGACTTTAGGACGGAGACAAACAGATATAAATTGGATGAACTTTTTGCGGCTTTTTAAATCGTTTACCTTTAATGGGTATAGGGTAATATATGCAAAAAACAAGGAAAGTGAACAATTGACAATGAGGTATCCTTTCTTGGTTAAAAACGCAAGTTAAAAAAAATGTATTGCTATGTTATGTTTTGGATCATACATTTTTTGCTACTCTTATTATTAATATTAAATAATATATAATAAAATTGTTAACAAATTGACTTGTTTTTTAATCCAATATTATTTTATTACGGTCAATTCGAGGAGAGAAAATTCGTCTATCAAAATCGCAGTATCCATGAGAAACGACAGACATTGACATTTGTGTAAAACGATTACACAAAAATAATATGATGGCAACTTGAGTAGCAAATTAATCGTCGGGGAACGGAAAATGAATTAACGCTTCTTTTCGTTGTTATCGATGAAACGTACGCGCTATGGACGACGACGTGACGGCGACGGTTCACCCGCAAGAGGAATCACACTCTGGAGACTTCACACGCATGCTGGTGGGCACCTGCGTGGCAACAAGTGTGTCATCCCGTGGGTGGAATAAATGCGATGGTGCGGTTTTCGGGCTGAACAAGGTTCGTCTATTGTTCGCGGAGAAACAACGGATGGGAAGGAGTAAAGGGAGTAAATGTCGTTTTATATTATTTTATATTTATTTATTATTTTTGTTTTTAATCTCTTATGGCCGGGAAAAGAAACATTGAGTACGAAAAACAATCGACGGAGAAGTCGAACTCAGCTGCACGCGCCAGTGGAATCGAAACAGGCAATAAATCGTTTATGACGTTTACGATGATTCTCCGTCGATAAACACACGGTCGTTCGTCATCAATCGCGGCGCGCGATGCACATCATAATATTATAATATCCCGGGTCAATATATAATGTCAATAAGCACCAGGAATGATGACGTAATTTATAGAAAATTTCAAAATATTTATAATTGCTCCGTCGAGGTACCGTGACCCTTGGCACCGTCGAAAATTTATAATAACAATAAATAAACTGTTCTCTGGTAGTTCCTGTTACTTGTCCTCCGCGGGGCGGCTACGAAAATCGAGACCAAAATTCAATCGCACTCGAATATATATTTCGTTACGATAAACCAACGCACGTTTCACAAACGAGCATAGTAATTAGTGTTGTACTACAATAACGTCGTCCACAATAAATCGTATAATAAGAACGGCACCAAAGTGTAAACATTCGCGTCGTCGCACAGCCGCCGGTTTCCCAGAACGAACAAAGCCCGTGGGCGGACCACAACGTCAACTCACAGCAGCGGTCGTGGTGCGTAGTACACGGCGACATTAAAATATATTACTATATGCGACACATTTGGGTATGCGGCGGCAACACGGGCGGAATGCCTAGCTAAGCACATCATCGCTGCCGCCGTCGATCCTTTGTGAAAAGAAAAACATAAATTTAATAATATTGTGTGATGATCGTCATCATATATTATCAAACACGACGACGACAACGCAGTGCATTTTTGTGTACATGACGAAGACCATTTTCTTCTCGGACGCGTTTTTTTTTTTTTTTTTTTAATACTTTTTTTTTATCGCTAAATTCTCTCTCCTGCCGGCTCTTGGACGACGCGACGTACGCAAATAAACATGAATTGCAACGCTATTCTCGATCGTATTTCAAAAGAAGCGACAGCGGATCGAGACAGAAAAAAAAACGACACAAGCATTAAAATAAGGAAGAAAAATGAATAAAAAATAAATAAATCTCGAAAAATCAGTCTTGTGCACACACGCGTCATTATAGTTTCGTATACCTAGGCAGTCGTAATTATTATTATTAATGTAACTAAGCGAACGGAGGGAAAATATACACCATTATTACACATATTGTGGTGATATACGCACACTGCCGACTCCCGTTTCCCGTTGCTGAAACAATGAGTCAGCATTTGAATAAAAAAAAACACCGTTCGTCGGCGGTACGTACAACGACGGACGATGGATCAAACGGCGTGCACAACAATTATTGTTACGCACATTATTGTCAACGTACGACCAAAGGGGATAAAAACCAGACACATCCAACACGAAATCGGAAACCGACACCGAAAGATCGAAATTATTATATTATTATGTGGGTACATCATACCGCTCGCGTGTCGACTTTCTATAATTTGTCGCTGGTAATTGATGGGCAATATTTTAACGAATTCATTGCCATAAAATTATTTATATTTTTGCAAACTACGTCTTTTAATGTCAAGTCTACTGTTGACTTGATTAATAAAATATACATTTAAACAAATAGCATCTTGTTAAAGCCGAAGACTTTAATTGTTAAAGTAGGTATTATCTAATGATTAATATTTATTATTTTATTAATATTTAGCATATTACAATAAAAAAATGTGGTCAAACGTTTGATTTATCTATAGCCTGTGCACGGCCAACGTTTTCACAATATATTTTAGTTTCCGAATTTTTAAAATTTGGGCGATAATTAGTGATATCCTGATTTCACCTATGGGATGTTAGGGGCGAATTTTGAAATTCGAAAGACTAAAATAATTCGCATGTGTAATTAAATCTAGTGTCCTTAAGACAAATCTCCCCCTACTGTATACTATTCGACATACGCGCCCGTAATATTTGTATTCCGAGTTAACGGTAGAAACACTCGCGCACCACATGGAATGGATTACTACGTGAACGGTAAGAAAAACACGGTAAAATCGGTTTTTTCCTAGGTCTACGTGGGCAGTGAATAAAAAAAAAAAAATGAACTAAAGGGGGGCCCATGGGGGGAATATGCAGTGGTGTCCTTGGTTCATGCAAACACTTAAATCGCGTCCATAAAATTAGATGGAAAAAAAACGGTCGCCAGCATAAATATAACATATATACATATTTTTTTTTCACATTTCGTTTCGAAGTAATAATGAATTTACACGGTCTTTGCACACGTTGCTGCTCACAATGGGTGAGCACACGGAGAACGTGTTGGAACAATTACCATTTATTCATTAGGCCTCGGCCGGTCGTACGAATCGGCCGCAGAGGTGACGCAGCGGGGTGGCGGTGGCGGCCGGCGACCACGACAACACACAACGACAGTTTTTATTATATTTTATTTCTCCTTCAACGACGCTCGTTTTAACGTTGAACAAACCGTACACACACGTGTAGTATAATATTTCTATACTACTTCTGCATGCATATACGGTAGTTTATATATTATACTTATACACTGTACACACGAGCATGGATAGAAGTATGTAAGTGTACACGCGCGTGCAGGCATGGGCACACGCGCGCCTCGCGTTCGCATTATAATCGTAAATAGTTGGGGAAATTCCGTTCGCCCTCGCGTATTCATTTATTTATAGAACCGAATTTCATATTACACGATGATCCCAATGACGACCAGCAAAACCAAATCAATAATACCAGTTTTGTATGTAATAATTGCAATTATTATTACTGTACCGACAAGCAGTAGAGAAATTTTCTCTTCAAATAGTCAACATTTTTCATTGTATACTGAAGATAAATATTATCCAAGTTCGTGTTATTAACCCACGAACCAGAAAATCGAAAATATTAATACGTAGTACAAAAATCTGTAACAGAGTTATAATATAAAGATATTATGTTCACCATCTATTCGATTATGAGTAATTTATTATAATTTATTCAAAATGTCAATTATTGCTAACGGTCTCGAAAGTAGCAAGAAACGAAGTTTTTTGCTCCGAACTAATAACATTTATATTATAACAGTTAATAATGATTTGAATGATGCAGACCTTTGGAAAATAATTAATAATCCTACGTTATCAAAAAATTTAAAAAATATTAGTTGATTTACAATAAATATCGAAATATATACTTAAAACCGAAATAATAATAATCAATTATTAGTTTTTTATAATTATCATAGAGTATAATATCAACAAGTTGTTTTTTCTTATGAACCATTTACCATACTACAGGACTTAAATGAAAACGTTTGAATTGAATTTAGAAGTAATAAAATATAACAAATTGCAAGTACATTTTTAGTAAAAATGTCACGTATTATTTGATCACTATTTTACACGCGGCGCAAATATATAATCAAATAGAATTACAAGAATGCATTTAAAACAATTAAAAATCCATTCTCAAAATACAATATTAATAGTTAAAAATATATTTATTAATATAATTTTTTTTCGGCTTTTTATTGAAAACAAAACCATCAAAAAGTAAATCATTTTTCAACATGTTATCCCTACTAAACATAATATGATAACGACGATCAATAAACTGGAAACAGTGATTTTATGGTAGTACAAGGTGTAATAAAAACAATTATGTCATGTACATTGTACAATAAAAATAAATGTACTTGATGACCAAACGTTAAAATATATTTTTGTTTTAGTTACAGGCCGTAAGCCCATAACCACTAATCAGGCACGGTTGTCCTCCCGCCACCGATCACTTAGAAACGCACTATACTGTGTGAATTGTTCCAATACCAATAGCATAAGACAAAATTTCGATAAAGAGGGAATTTTTACACAACTAGCATTTTCGATATTTTTAGAGTAAATAATTTTTTTTTTTAATATGATCTAAAATACCTATGAATTTCGAAAAAAAAAACAGTCTCATCAAACATCATTAAACAGCGAATAACACAAAAACGATTGGCGATTACAATATAATTAAATTACGATTAACGATACGAGAAAAAAATGAAAAAAACGAACCATTTCAACATATTATATTAAAAGTTTTATTATTTATTATTTTATTGACATCAAAAACTCGGAGATGATATTTGACCTCAATAAAATAATATTGTTAGCAAAACTACGACGAAAATCTGTTTGTATATCAGTACAGTTTTGAGAGCGTGCATTGTAATTGTTTTGCCATAGTAGGTGTTTCGTCGGATTTGCTGATGAAATAATTTTATTTTCTTTCTTGCGTTCTGAGAACCAGTGAATCACTTATGGTAATATATGTATTTAGGTTTATATCTTGTTTCGACTCACAGAAAATCAAATTTGACATCGGTAAGATTTTTGAAAATCTCCAGAGAAAAAGGTAAACGACCGGAGTATGATGGGGTAATATATGCGTTAAAAGTTACATGAGTAATAAACGTCTGGGTGTCGTGCAACATATAATTTACAGTTAACGTGAACGGCGGGTTTTTATTTTAACCAATGTCTTGCGGTACAAATACGTTATAAAATTAATACGTTTCGAAATGTTATACAGTAAAATATCCAAAATTTGTTAATAATAATTCCATTTTCAACAATCTCTTAAATTTGAAATTACTTCAAAAATCATTTTTTTTTTTTTTTGTTTTACACAGAGATACAAGAATGTAATGACTAGAAGGAATTAGAAAAAAAAATTAGAAACGATATAAACAATATTATAATATTTATGAACTGTTAAATTACATTTAATAGCTCCAAACTATTTAAATAATTTGATCGTATTTTTAGAACAATTATAATCCCAAAGAGAAAAATTAATAGCATAATATTATATTATGTTCTCGTCCAACACAATTAAAATCCAATTGTTATTTTAAACTCTTTAATTTACTTTATACAAAACGGATTCAAATTCTTTAAAAGATAAAAAAAGAACTGTTTAATGTTTTTACATTACTTAATTATACTAAAACGCAAAATGTTTAACTTTATGAAATCATGGCAAAATGCAGAGATAACTTGATGGTACAGCAATTGAATACGTGAAATTTTAAGTACATATAGTATATTTTAGTATATATAGTTTATTTAGTATATATACATGATTAGAATTCCACACCATTACACTGTTGTACCTTGAATTTTAATTAATTGGATGATATGAAACATAATAATATACACCTAGTATCAATAATCCTAGAACATTAAACATTTTTATTTTTTTTTATTTTTTTGTTTCTTTATATCACTAATTGAGGTCGGCAATTTAAAAAATACAAATATTGTAATTTTTTTTTCCTAGACTATACGCACGATAATAATAGCAATATTTAAAACAACCAACTAATTAAAGTCCGTAATATTATCAGACCGTCCTCTATAATGGGCAATGAACATGGGCGTATTAATAATATTTCAGTGATGAAATAATAGTCGAACGAGATTTATTAATTACACAGAAGTACAATATTAGACTTGAAAAATATAATAACCAAATGAAAAATAAAACGCCAATTACCACAGCACGAACACAAACCCATCATTAACGGACCGGTATTATACAGACATCAAGAGCGTCGAGCACCTCACCCTAATGACGATGATTTCCAAATATAATATTTATTAGTCTATCCACTTATCTTTTATTGATACATAATCGCTCTAGAGACACAACGTGGCCGTCCCGGGCGTACGCGTACTAACGACTCTAGTCGGTGGCCGGTGCTATATATAAAATACATTTTAGGACATCCCGCCGCCGCGCTGTCTGTTGAACACCCGGCACGCGCACACGGGCTAGGCCAACGACCGCGATTATCTTACACGATATTATTATAGAGGTGTAATAACAAAACGCGATAAGTTTATTATAAATATAATGAAAAAAACTCGTGTTAAAACGATTAGATATTAGATAATTTCACCTGGGTTGAAAAGAAACCTGATTTAACACCTGTCTCGTACACGAAGCGTGCGATCCGGATCCGTTCGATCGGAAAATTGTGCGATTTGAGGACAAGCGAGTCCCTATCTCCGTGTCAACACGTTTGAAGGAGCGATTTGTGATTATAACTATCACGGAGGTGATGATGATGATGATGATGATGACGGAGATTAACCCCGCTCGCGCGCACAGTCGGTGAGACGCGCAGGTCAGTGATTGCTCCACGGAGATCTTACCGCGGAGATGAATTGCGTTGCGCTCATGTACACGCGCGGCCAACACGATAAACACGATAACCGAACCGCCGCCGTAGACTTATGGCTACCGACCGAAAATGCTACTACTACTTAATATTACTATTATATACTAATACGCGTGGAGGCCCTTAACCCCGAAACCGATAACGAACGTCGATTACACGATTGCTACACTACCTGTCGGTGTGCTCAAACCGATACGAAAGAGTCGGTGGTCGATCGTTCCGAATTCCTACGAAATGACACGAAATATGATGACATGGAAGGCAGGGGAGGGGATGATAGAATCCTATCCCGATTGCGAGGGACCGATAGAGAGTAGTTGGAAAAACGTAAAAACACTTACCCGGAGATGTTGGAACCGCCGTTGTTGTGGTGAATGACGTTGGTGGCACCGCCGCGGTATACGACGCCGTGGTATACGACTCCGTGATGGCTTTGCGGCAGGTTCATGTGGGACAAGACTTGTTGTTCAGCGGCGGTTGCGGACGACGGCGTGTACGAGTGGTCGGCCACGTGAGGCTGCTGTAACACGACGGTAGGCGAGACATCCCCGGAGCCCTGTTGGTCGTCTTGGATGTGACCGTGCATGGGCGATACGCTGCCCGAGTCGCTGTGCAGTGAAGCCACAAGGTGCACGAAAGGGTTAGACTGCACGGTGACGGTTCCGCCGTCCGAACGGGTCATGTGCAGGTCTAGCAGCTCGCCACCCTTAGTGGCCACCGCCTCCTCGTCGTACCCACCGGCCGAACTGCCCGGGCTAGAGCAATGGTCCTGCGTCTGCTGATGCTGCAACTGCAACTGCGGCTGATGGTCCTGGTGAAAGTACTCGTCCGCGTACACGTGCGGCTCTTGCTTCAGCACGATGTGATCGAACTTGGCGTGCTGTTGTAGTTGCTGCTGGTACACCTGCTGGTAGTCGTAGAACTCTTCTTCCTCTTCGCGCTGCTGCTGCTGATGTTGCGACTGCTGTTGCTGGAGCTGACCCGTGGTTATTGTCTGCGGGAAAATCGATGCGATCAAGTCCCGGCCACTGCCGTACTTGGCTTGTTGATAATTTTGTGCCACAATCATGTCGTAACGGTTGATAATCGTCGACGGTCCGTTATTGTTATTATTGTTACCGGCGGCGGTGGCGCTGTTGCTACCACTACTGTTACTGCTACAACTGCTGATAGCGACGTTTTGTTGTGGCGGACTGGTGTGGTGCTGCTGCTGCTGCTGCTGCTGCTGCGGCTGCTGCTGGTGATGTTGTTGATGATAGTTCATATCATCGCGGTGCTCGTACACGTTGCCAGTCGGCCGTTCGTCTGTCGCCCCGTGAACCGGTTGTTGCTGTAAACGGTCGTCGGCGGCCGGCTCCTCCTCCGCCCCGAACGACGTCCTACCGACCGGCGCACCATCTACCGCCGGCGACCCGTAGCCGATGCTGGGCGTGCCCGCGCCGTCGCCGCCATTTTCTTCGTCCGCCGCCGCCGCCACCACATCGGCTGCGTTCCCGCCACCGCTGTCATCCTCGTCATCACCACCGCAACAATGCTGTGACGCAACGATCGTCTCCGCGGCGGACGACGGCTCGTCGTCTACATCAGCCGCTACCGCGGACATCGGCGGCGTCGGAACGCTAACGTCACCGCGACGGCTGTTGAGCTCATCTATGGTGTCCGCTGCCGCCCTGTCTTCCTCGGCCGACGTGTCAAACTCGCCGTTGCTGCCGATAACGACCACTTGGTGTTGTTGGTCCGACAACGATTCCTCTGCTGCCGTCGCCGACAGACCTAAACACAAACAACAACAAAAACACCAAAATTACTAAACCGTTTGAAACTGTTCAAAAAGTCATCCGATCTCAAAAATCGAATCTCGTACTCACGGTTGAAATAAAGACTAAAAATATTAAATCAAAACCCATTTAATATGATCACGTATAACAATATTATATACATTCAATTAAAAAGAGAACATTCACCATACGTTTCTATCCCATGAGTGACAAGTAATAATTGAAAACTAACAACAAGTGTACTAAGAAATAGTGATTTGTTAATTTTGTTAACAATATCAATTCGACAAGTCCTACTACATTCGAAACAGTATACACGTTACGTTACGAAAAAAATAATAACAGATATTACAAACTTCGCCAGACCCAGGCGACAATATCAGTACAATTTGTAAACATTAAGAGGTGCTATACTGATAAAAATATTTGGTTCGTATTCGTAGTCACGTGCATTAGTGATATATATTTCGACTACTATTATAGTATTATATAACACTTTGTTCTTCGCCGCTATACTGTAAGACTACTATAAGACTACTGTGGAATAATCTCAATTATCACACGATTAAAATAATATTAGACGTTTGGTTTTGATGACCATTTCCACAATCATTAAAACGAGACAAAAATAATAACTTATTATTTTTGTGTGTTATTATTTGTTATTATTTTTGTGGGTAAACTTCAATCGTCTATTTCTACATTATATTCTGTATCCAATATAATATACTTCTAAGACTCGAATTCTTTCAATCAAAACAAATATATAATAACAAAATAAAATATAAAATATCATAAAATATAAACATACAGTTTATAAATTGAAATTAATTTCGACTAATTGGTAATATAGTAAACTTGAGAACCTATGATGTATTAATTATTAAATCCATATAACACTGATTTTAAATAAAACGAACATATAGAGACCGTGCTATAATAGGATGGAAAGCTAAGGCACATTTAATACATATATTAAATAGATATGAAATGTGATTTCTATTTAAGAATATAAAATCATAAAATAAGCATAGTGACAAATACGTGCAGATTTTAATATTTGGTTGTATAAAACATTTCAATACATTTATAAATAACTGCATTCTAATTAAAACACTCGCGTTTAAAAATATGTAGATACAACATACAAATATCATACTTTGTAATACAGATACCAAAATACCAAATCTATAATGCAAAAAATGTAGATTCAGAAAAATAACCGGAAACTTGCTCCGATTTTTTTTTTTTGTTATATTCGAAGAAAGACTTATGAATAACCTTGTGTTAAAGCTTTAAACTTTAAGTATATATACGAAAAACTTTAAGAAGTTTCAACTACAAAATAAATTGCAAATTAACACGATTTTAAAATATTTCGTAAAAATTTGAACTTTAGGTGCTTTAAAAAAAAATATATAACTAACAATTTTCGGATAGCCAAATTTATTTTATTGATATACAAAAAAAAAATACTTAGAAAAAATTAAAATGGTATTATGTTATTTGTTCCTTAATAAGTCAAAAAAAAAAAAAATCAAATTACTTTAAAAACTTAAGCATGTATAGAAAACGCTAATATTAACATATTAAAATTTTAAGTATTTGTTGTTGTTTTTTCGAGTTGAAGCAAAATAAAAAAAAATTATTTTGTCAAAAAGTGGTTTTGGATAAAAATGTTCTTTTTCCGTAATTGTTTTATGGTTTTCCCCGACGATTTTTAAAAGCTATTGAAAATTTTTAAATTTTGATTTGCCAAAGTACCAACTAGATTTACTTTCCTATCAGAAAAGTTGTTGTATAAGAAAATCGAAGTAATTTAACAACTCCAAACCGTGATAACAGAAGCTAAAAAAAAAACACGTCATTGTAAAATTAATATATCCATCACTCCGTTTAGAATCTAAAATTTATACAACTATATAACTTTATACAAAAGAATGTGTATAAAATTGTAAATTGTAAAAGTCATTGTAAAGCCCAATTTGTTTTATTCGCATAGTCGGTTAAATTTAATCTATATTATACCTAATTCAGTTTAATTACAACTCATTTATTCATGACAAAAAAATGAGGTTACATATTATTATTATACTTTGATTAATGATTATATGGGATTTGTAATTCTATTTTTATGGAGTTATGATAGTAAAGATGTTTTATGCGTTATCACCCCAAGTCCATTCACTTAACATAATTGAATGTGAATGAATTACCACGTGTATTATTATACTATCTCATTGAGAAGGAAAAATTAGATAAGTATCAATGTTTCATTTATTGTGCGTTTCAGTTTCGATGATAAATTAACAATAAATTATCTAGAAAAAAAATTTTAAATACAAATTGTTTATTAGGACGATTATTATTCCCGGACTCGCCTGGACTAAATAATCTCGTATAAAACTCCACCCTGTACGATAACCTATTTTTCGTATTATGAATCCGAACATTTGGGAGATCAAGTGGCTTATATGCTATTGTAGGTCATATATGTGATAAGAACGTGCACTTCCTAACCATCGAGGGAGGTCTATACTATATGACTATAATATTATCTAGATGGAGTAGAGAATTCCACCCTCGTCAAAATTGGAATCAAATACTCAAATTTCAACATTAACTCAAAATTTGACGTATCGATGTTTATAGGCAATAAATAACATTACATATCTGTTTTATTTATTAAAAATATTCAAATTATACACAGTTGATCTATTTTACTGACCCCTGAGACATTTGATAACTCTCACGGCGTTTAGTATAATCAGTAGGCATGGTCGGTCCATAATATTATATTCCTATAGTGCAGTAGTGTAGCATAATATACTTTGTCATTACCGTAGAAGTGGTATAAGTCTTTAAGTCACAATAATAATGTCTACGGGGACAATTTGTTTGTCAGCGTTATAAAAATGAAGAAAAAACTAAGCCAAAATTCAACCTACGCAAACAAAGGGTTCCCATGGTTTATATTTACAATATACCTCGACGTACAATGGAAATAGGACCTCAGGTGTGAATCAATAGCCGGTTTGTTTAGGCCCATACTCTCTCACGCCGCTATACGGACACACTCAACCGATTTTTACTCTTCCACCGTGTATAAAAAACAATACGAAAATCACTTAAACCCGCATTATGAGGTTTCTATTCTACCGCTTGCCGCATCACCTTCCACTGTTTGTCGTAATGTACGCCATACATAGTCGCTAAAGGACTCCAACAGCCAACTTTTTATCGCGAATTTCTCGCAGGAAGTGTCCGGCCCAGTGACCACAATAAAGAGATAACAAGTCGACACTTGTTTCCCCTTAAACTGATTATAATATTGTAATAATACTCGATGGGAACGCGACACGCTGGAACAACAAACTACCAGTACAGAGCGTCAAACTGATATAGACAGTAAATATATTTTTAAAAAGCACGCACATAATATTAAAACGATGTGGATAGTAGCCGCCTTTCGTGTCCAACTGCGTTTGTGATGCATTTGCCGACGCAATATTATGATATTGTCGGCAATCGATTATTGACCCGCATTATATACGAGAAAGAAAGGATGTAATGATTATTATTATAATGCTCACCACGTATACCATGTAACTACCACTGCGATAATCGGCTAGTAGAAGACTCCCACATGTGTGTCTACCAAATATAAATGTACTAACATATATACAATATATACTACATATTATTAGGTAGGATTAAAAAGTGAATAATAATAATAATAATAATATGACGAAATATATTGATTTGTAGGTCACGCACATGTCTTTGCACAGACATAGTGTCGTCAATCCATTGTCCGGTAAGACCGTGATGCCGACAATGCAACCCAATGATCTAAATCCTTTGGCAATTATAAATTAATGAAACCATTGAAACCCATTAAATTTATCAGTCGTTTTCGAGGATGACAAATTGTGAACGACTGATTTACAATAGCTGATTGACACGGAGTAAAGAAACGGATGCGTTTCATCGTTTCCGCTTAATAAATAATAATAATATTCAACAAATGATATGAGAATGTAAACATTTTATGATAATATATTAGTTTTATTTCTATACACACTTGGCGACAAATGACAATCTATTCAAAAGAAGAATGATTTCAATAGGGTGATATTTACCATCTTTACTTAAAGTAAAACAATAATAGCCTTACATTGGTCATGTATACGAACAATTTATTGCCAATCAATAAATGTTTCTAAACAATGCCACTAAAGTGAATAAATAACACTGCGGTAGGTATAATTATTTATCTCAAAACCGAGTATGCGGTGTCGTCTAAAATAATTAATTTTAATTAATAATAAATTAAATTAAATATGAACACATAATTTTCAATTATACTGTAACTATTAACATTAAAAAATTGAGCTATTTTAAACTGTAATAAGTGAACTGTGAACACTAACGATTAAATTAAAAAAGGAACCAGACGGGACTCGCTCTGCTGTACAGTAGGGAGTGAAATACACCTCGTCCATAGCTTTAGGTCATATCGATTTGTTAAATTTGAATGCAATGATAGATATTATTGTAGGTATAAGAAAAACGATTCTGAACAGAAATGATTTGTTAGTCTAGAATAGGTATATATAATATATTATGTTACATTAAAATTGTAATATTGTCAATATTTGCACTTCAAACACTTATAAAATATATGTTTGTGCCTGTGTAATTTAATAATTTTTGAATGACAGTAAAAAAAACTTCTGTGGAATTTTCTATTGAATTTTCAAGTATTTTGTCAACAATTATAGAAAGAAAAAAAAATTAAAAAAATCTAATACTTCAAATGCCTATAAATAGCTTAAAAATTAGTAAACAATGTCGATTAGGAAATTATTTAAAAAAATGTCAATTTAAACAACTGGTAAAAGTTTCAAGTTTCTACGACTTATACTTTTTAATAACAAAAAATATTTAAAATAGTTAATTTATGCAATTTCGTAAAAATTTAAATTGTAAAGGTTCATTAAAATGTTTTCTAAAAGTCCGTTAGCAATTTTCTTGTGTTAAAATTCTAAACCTTAAGTATAAATACCAAAAACTTAATGAATTTTCAAATACAAAATAACTTGTAAAGTATTGCAATTTTGACATACTTCTTAAAAATTTAAATTTAGGCCCTTACAAAAAAAAAAATTGTGAATACAATATTTGATTTTTGTTAATCGCGATAAGTAAAACTTATAATAAATCATGTATTAAATTTTCAAGATTTTTTTAACAAAGTATTACTTACATTCACTTTCCTTTCAAAAAAGTTGCCATACAAAGAAATCGAGTATTTTTACTGCTCCAAAAAGTGTTGTTAAGACACAAAAAAAATTTAAAGAAACTGATATTGTAAAATCAATACATTCATCACTCTATTCATAATTTAATATATTAAAATTAAACTAAAAAACTTCAATATTTGAAGGTAAAGGTAATTTCAATCACTTTTTTTCTTTAGCAATACTACCTATGGAAATATACTGAATTTATATCTTAAATCATATAATAACTAATTTCGGCTCAAACAAAAAAATAAAATGTCGTTATTCATGTTATTTAATACATTATATAAGTATACCTTAATAGCATTAGGTATCTTAATCCAAAACACCAAAATATAAAGTGAATGTTTTGTGTAAATACGTACTTGTACAACCTAATTAAATTTAAATCCTTATTAAAAGCATGATTATTTTATTTTATTGATATAAATGCATTTGTAAGTACAGTTCGGTGATTGATCATTAACAAATAATATGCTCCCAATTTTCTTTTTTATATTTTTAATATATTTAACTCTATATAGTAAATATTATCTTATAAATACTAAATCAACCGTTTCCTAATTCAGACATCGACCTGAAAAGATCTTAGTAATCAATATTAACTATTTTTAAATCAAAATATTTTTATTTTTTTTCAACTTACTTATATCTTTTTATTTTATTAATTAATTAGTTAAACAAATATGTTAATAGATCAAAATAAGAAAACATATGTTTAACTATTATAATAAATTGAATCTAATCATAGTAAATATACTTTTACCGTACCAAATATTAAGAAATAACATTTATGTCTTTTAAATTATGTCAGATAAATTTATAATAAATCTACAACATACATCAATTCATAATCATTATTATTTATATGACTGCAGTACATAATATACATTTATTTTATGATTTTGGGATTGTACATCAAATATACCAAGTCCTTAAATAATATTTTTCTGTAATTTTTTTTTTAAGCACAACATAATATCATCAAATATCAACAAAAATTAACTTATCCTCTATATTAACAAGAAAAATATTTCATACTAGCGAGTGACATTAAACAGAGTCACGAAATCGTCATGGGAAACGCAAATTACAATTGCGTTAATTAAGACGTGTTCGACATCACTGGGGTGGTTTTGTTAAGCAAAACCAGATCCGAAAACATATCTAATATCTAATTGCCATTTTCGATGACGTCCACCAGGTCTCTTATTCAAGCATGTGCCATTCCCTGGAGAATGTATCGAGAACCAGATTTCGTGGCACACGCTAACGATCCGTTTGTCATCTCGTTTGCCAGATTATTAGAAGATGCACAGTCTACAGTAGGGAAAAAAACCCAAAACATGTCAATAGCGAAAAAAAGGCAGAAAAAATGCAACATGTGTCCGTTTGTATGTTTTGTATAATATTTACGCCCACCATAGTCGTTTCGTAGTTGTGCACGTGGACTCCTCGGAGAATACTGCTAAACGACGAACACACACTGTTTTTTTACTATTATTTGTACTATTTTGGGCCAGCCCAAAATATGTAACTGGTAATACTATATTACTAATATAGGTACATTTAGATATTTCATTGATACAATAAACGTACAAATAACAATACAATACTAAATGTTAATAGACTAATAAATTGAGATATCCAACAAAATAAAAACCAAGTTACTTACAAAGTATAGTACTCATATAAAAATAAAAAAATCCGGGTAAACTAAAATTAAGTTGGGAAAACGTATTCAACAAGATAAGAAGTGATTTTATTATTTTAATAGTGTTGAGAGTTGCATTTGCTTAATTAATAATTATATTTCTATTTATAGATATATTATAGGTTTTAATTACATAAAAACATCAAATAAATAAATTAAATTACCTATTTATTATTATCTATTATTACTATGAAAACAAATCTTGCTAAATTAGTATTTATATCATATCACAAAGCAAGTTGAAGTATTAATTAAACCAAAAATATAATTTTTTATACTATTAAATAACTATTTTATAGTAGGTAAATTAAAACATGATTAAAATTGTCAGTTAATTAAAACTAAATATTATACAAAGGAACTCATAAATCTTTCACATTAAATATGTTTTATAAATTTATTGTTTAATATACTAATTGCATATTACAACAATTAATGAATTTAAAAAAAAAGAGAATTCAAACTTTCTGGTTAATTTGGATGATTTATTTTATAACATGATTATTAAGGATGCTGACAGTTGTTTTTTGAATATCTTTTAATGTTTTATACACAGGCACAGTAAGCAAATACAATGATTATATATGCAATAAAAATCTATCAGATCGATAAAGTTATTTATTTTGTCTTAACATTTTTTATAATGCGTACAATCTATAATTAATTATCACAATAAGTATACATGCGGAGTATAATTGATAACTTTATATATGAATAAAATCAGTCACCCAATGGCGATACGTTATAAATTGATGGGGTTGAATTTGATTTATTTATTTTTGTTTTAGGTTTTGTTGCCTTAGATATTCGGTTAATGAAGATTTAAATGTTTAAACCACTTTCTCAGTTTACGAGAATTACTAGGAATGATATCGGAACCTAAAGCAAATATAATTTAAGTGGTTTGTTAGTCAGGAGCGGAATCGTTTATATAGGATTTTGGCAATTCCTTATATTGTGTTTATTTTTAAATCAGCATGAAGAATTTAGGATGTGATAAGAAATATAAAATGAGATTATAAAGAGGATTGTAGACTTAGAACCTAAATGTCCAAAAGGGAATTAATAAAGTTTTATAGAAAATGAATTTGTTTATGTCGTAAGTTTTGAGAGTTTACCGAGTAAGAATTGTAGCCATTTGAGCCTAAAATTTTAGATATAGATCATAAACACATAATGAAAGTGTATGTTTTATAAAATCTTAAACTTATAATAAACAGTAAATTTATAAATATATATGTATGTATACATTTTAGATCACTTTTAAGAATCCAAGTATGAGAAAGCAACTTAAAGTTTATATAGGTATTAGCAAAATATCAATGTGTTTAACTACTATTGCATTTACATATTTACTTATTATGGCAATGTTAGTGAATTGTTTGTAGATGATTAACAAACAATATATAGCATTAGATAACCTCTTCAACCTTTCAAGTAATTTCCTTGAAGTATAACCTATTCGTTGATAATAATCACAATCATTATGTTATGCTTAATTACAACGAAATATAACTTAAATTTTAAAACCACTATTATCCATTTTTATTTTTCAAATACTAATATTTTTTTAAAAGGCAGTTGAAAAGGATATTACATCTAATAAAAGCCATTATGTCTACTATCACAACAAAATAAATAAAAATCTTTTTCCTTACAAGTATTAAATAGATCTTTGTAAAAGAGTTTATATATCAAATACCATATGCGTATGCATTTATATATAACCATCAAATATTATATGCGTAAGCAGAGAAAAAAGAATAATCATAAATTACATTTTATTAAATATATAAAAAACACAATTGAATATTTATTTAAAAATTGTATAAAAAAAAAAAAATTAAAAATCATTATCATCGTAATGAATTTAAGTTTATTCAGTAACAATGAAATGGCGGAAATTAATGTGATTGTATAATTATCAAGCGATTTTTGAATTTACTTTTTTTCAATATGTGTATATAAAATTTAATTTTAGCTCATAACCATTATGATTATGTTTTTATATGAAAAATTCCAATAAAGTAAGAATGTTTAGTTCGTCGCGATGTTACATTATTCTATAGTCACGGTGAAAATATAATACTACGTCAAAAGTAATAATTTAACAACAATTTATATTTTTTGTAAATCTACACGTACGACCTTCACTGGAAACTATTGTTGTTATACGCATCTTATCATTTAGAGAACCGTCGAATTTCCTACCTACAATTTACCATCTACCATGTGTCTATGTACCCAAGTAATATTTTAAACATCATTTAATAAAAATGAATTTTTGTTATCATTTATCTAGCAGACATCGAATGAATATTATATTACGCCAATTACGTTCTATACGAAAATACTACACTGTTAAAGTGTTAAAGTATAAAACAATTTATCCCTACTTCTCTTCATTTACCTTTCGATCACGGAAGGTACGAAAAATTGTTGGGTTACAGTTTCTAGTTGCACACCAAGTACACACGTATAGGAATGTGACCTTGGTTACTTCGCACACCGTAATGCCGGGCAATGATACCTTAGCTGCACGTAGGCGAAATCATGAACAACAATATTATATTATTGACCAATAGAAAGTTTAATCATTCATATAATCATTAATAGATAATATTATAAAAATTAATTATTATATTAGTTAAAAATTCAAAATTATAATAAAACTCAGATAAAACAATTTATTTAATAACACTTACATAATAAGTTTTTTGAGGAGTTAAAATTAATAAAGCTCACGAAAACAAACACATATAGGTAATACATATTTTATTCTAAAGGTTGTAATATTTTACTATACTTATACGACAAAAAATTAAAAGACTAAAATATTGTATGTTTAGCGATAAGACAAATATATTTTAAATTAAAATCTAATAGAAAATGTATTTTTAAATAATTGTTAAAATTACGAATTTGTTATTTCTCAGAATTTGATTAAATACCTATAAATAAATAAAATTACATATTTACCTAATAAGTTCCTACTTGGATAGTTTTAACGATAAAGGTTTTTTTTACAACCAAGCTTATGAATATTACCAAAAATCGTTGTATTATTTTGATTCTTAGTCAAGAAAAAACTTCTTAAATAACATGGATAAAGGTATGAATAGTTGAATTATTCAATAAAGCAGTGATACCAGAAATATTTTTACAAAGAGTTTCACTTATGAACTATGTAATAAGTAATATTATACATAAATATATATATTATATATACATAAATTATTAACTATATGCATGATTATTAATATTTATTAAATATGTCTATTATTTTCGATATAACAAAAAACAAATAATTTCAAAATTAAGAAATTTTAAATAATATCCAACACACAACTAACAATAAACATTAAATGTAATATTAATGTAATTTAATAAATCAAATATAAAACAAAATATGCTTACGATTGTGATTAAAATTAAAATTTAAGATGTGTAAAAATGTATAATTAATGAACTCTATTATTGTATGAACGGTATAGAAACAATTAGTAAAATATACATATTAATACATAGAACATGTATACAAGTTCTACTAACTTATTACAAACAAAATGTTTTGAGTGCTAACAACGGTATTATCGAGAAAATAATTTTATTAAGTATTATTATAGTTGAAACTCCCAAAGTGGTCACAGAAAGCCGTATTATGAACAATAAATCAACATTTCATATTGAGTAAGATTAGCTCTTAAACATACAAGACATCGAACACATCAACACTCGTGTTAATATTGCAGTGTAATTCTTAATTTCAGGCGTTAGTTCACAATAATAGAAACGAAAATAAAAATAATATTCAGAATTGTTTGCTAAATATGAAAAACATAAGCTACACAGATACGAAAAAGTAACAAGCATATTTCCAAGATAAATAAAATAATATCAACACAGAAAATGACAATTATAATTTAATAAATTGAAATACTTTTTTTCAATTCTTAAGAAAAATATTGTACTAGTTAATATCATAAATTTAAGATTAAATTTAAAATTCACCAATATTTTCCAGAGATCTATCAGTTTAATATTTTAAAATTTTCATTTATTACTAAAAATAATTTTAAGTAAATAACCTAACTAGTTTAATTCCAAAGCAGTTATTGGTTATAACGTAAAGAAGACTATAACGAATAAGTAAATACTCGTATAGTAGTATAGACTATAGATTATTAATTAAAATATCAGTCGAATAAAATTAAACTTAACACTATGGTAAATCGTCAAAAACACAAAATATCAACATTTTACTGCTAAAGTACAATACAACTTCCATTAGAAACTCCCAATATATTATTTTATAGGTAAATGTTACAATTTATAAATCGGTAAAAACAAATTGTTTTAAGTCCCTTGAACCGTAGTACGTGTAGCTGTGGTCCGTGAATGGGATCTGAACAAGTGCATAAAACGTCACGTACCGCCGACGTTCCGTTACCCATAAATCGAAGATGTATTGCCTATACCATGCAGGTGCACATTGAAACAGACCATTAAAAATTAAACATTATTGTGGGAAAAAACTGAGGAGAAGCAAAGTAAAAAGAAATACGTATGAAATATTATTACCAAGTCGCAAAATAAACTTACAACACGATTTGCTTTTGCTTACGTATATCGCATATTATATAGTATAGTAAAATATAATAGACGTACGGTATGTCGGTATAGAAGGTATACGCTACACACAGCATTCAACGTAATATGCGACAACTACTGGTTAATGTTGCTCCAATACTATGGTAATAAACTAATAACTATTATAACAATATAACTTCAGAATAGCCCTTGTTGTAGAATAATAACGCTATCGATTTCTCGTAAATATTGTCGCGAACATAATTTTTGTTAACATTTTTCAACTAACAACAGGACGAAAGAAAATAATTCCTTCATATTTATGGATAATAATGTTAAAGGTATACATTCATTCTATAGATGATATAATATACATTAAGTTGTAGATATTTTAGCAAATTATTATATAGGTACTGTTTATTATAACACTCATGACATATTGACATAATATAAAAAAAATCCATTGGTTTGAGTTATTTGATTTTTAAAAAATTACTGAATTTTGGTAATTTAGTGGCAAGCATAGTTTATTTTCTAATATTTAAATATTTTTTTTTACAATAATACATTTCTAGTTTAATTGCTAACTTTATATACAGTTATAATAATTATGAATTTTTAGTTTCTTGAACATAATGGGTATTATGCTATATAATAATAAAAAATTACAAAAATGTATAATACAGGATTTTAAAATTGTTTTGTCATTATTTGTCGAGCCCATAAATCAGCATTAAACATATATGTAATATTTTCAATTGACAACAAGTAAATATCACTTACAACAATTTTCTTTTTTTTAGTCTTATATAGTAAATAATCGATGTGTACAAATCCAATTGTTGAATAGAGTTCGGTATAAATAAAGACACTAATATAAATTCTTTCTAAATATAAATTAATTTTATTTGAAATATTAATTAGTAAAAACCAATATATGATGTCGATAAATAAAAATATTAGGTACCAATTTAAGAATTTTAATGGTCAATTTATTTATTTCTTATAATATATCTTATTTTAATGTTTATGAGTTATACTCATGAATTATGACTAATGAGCCTGGTAAACTAATTTTCAAATCCAATGTTATAATATAGTATACAAATAAAAAATATGAAATTATAATCAAGATGAAGATAAACGAATAAGGTTAAGAAAGGTTGAGTGGCAAAAAGGCCAAAAAAAAAAAAAATTAATGGGCGTCAAGCATAGAAACCAAAAAAATATTATACATTTTTAAACTACGTATAATACTTTTAATTGGATACTTATACATATTATTATTTTATATTTATTACCTAATACTTTTGATTGAATAATTTAATTTATTTTAGCTTATAAGAATATATCTATACATACAATATATTATATTAACAAATTTAATATATTTATATAAAAATAATGTGATTGTATAGTACTAGTAAATTAAATACAATATTAACATGTAAAACACAATAAAGTTCAAGATATTATATGTTTTAACCACAAGATAATTTTTTTCAGTTTTCTTTTTCAATACAGAAAAACAAATAAAGCTTAGTTTTTCCTTCGATGTCTAGTCTCCGAGATAATTTTTTTCTTAATCGAAATACTGCAGTTATAACCTACAAGTATTAGATACAGTATTAATTCCATGCACACAAGATAAGTACTTAGATCACTATACAATTTAAAGGTAATTTTCGTGTCTTATTACCACTTTTTCAATTTTTAACGGAAATTTAAAATAAAATAGCATCTTATAAAAGCTAAGCAAACGACTTTTTTTTATTGAAAAATATTACACTCAAGTAAAGGTTGAAAAAAAGATAAATTATTTAAATAAAAATGACATTACTTTAAAATAAAATAAATGAAACGATAAAGCACTTTATAATATAAAGTTATTGCTCAGAAGTAACTAATTAAATAGAAGCAAATTAAAATCCAAAATTAAAATATAAATCAATTTTAAAATCAAATAAATTCATAAAATGTAACGTTTATAATTGCTATGATAAGTAGTTGTGTATAATCCACAAATTCATGACATTTATTACTCTACTGATAATAATAATACAATTCTGAACTAGTTGAGAACACTAGTCAGACTACTTTAATCTATGATAATAAATATAAACGAAAATAAGTTAGGGTTAAATTAGACTTCTTTATCAAAACTGTATGTTTTTTATCAGAAATTACAATATTGTTTTTACGGGAATAATTTAGATTATTTTATATCAATTTGTTAATATGAATCGAAAATGAAAAATTAATATGTTTGTATACATCATAATCAAATGAGAAATGCATTATCAATTATTCCAAACCATAGATATAAGCTTGCAATTTGCATATAATATGAAAATGATGATTACCTTATACAATAATATTGTGATATGAACTGTTTATATACTTATATCAGCATTGATTTTATTAACTTATTTTTGTTTACATATTTTGTAGATACTACATTAAATACTACTGACCAATGATAATTATAGCAGGAACTCACATTAACTTTTAAATAATTATTAGTTGATTAGGGAAGTAAAATAATTATTATTTGAAAAATTAGAAATACAGTTAATACTAGTGATTACAAAGATTTGTATATAGAATAAATATTAAACGAATGAAGTAAAATTGAAACCATAATCTAAATAATAACTTTGATTAAAATATTTAGCTTATAGTTTTAAGTATGGTATAAATAAAACTACGGAAAACACCAATTTTATATGAGCCTAAAATGATTCAATAATATCAAACATAAAAATGACATTTAATTCATTTTTATTATTATTACAGTATAATAGTATATTCGTTTAATTAAACAAATAAAATAGAAAATTTAAAAATTAAACAATATGATTATCACTATTAATTATACTATCTTGGGTATGTTAAGTAGAAGCTATAAACCAAATGCCACGAAAAAATCAATTCATTATTTAAACAATACAATATTTGTAAAAAAAACCAATTCAATATTTACGCTAATTAATTTAATTTTAAATAAAATATGTCAGCATATTAATAATTAAAAATTTTATATTATTTACTTATCCAATACTTTGGAGAAAATATCATTTTTTTTGGGAGCATATTATTGTATCTCTCAAATCTCAACATATTGATACATTATTTTGAACTGAAATTAATATTAAAGTTTCACATGATTTAAAATTTCTTTGTTTAGTAAATCTATAGAAAAATTCCAAGAAGTGTAATACCTAAGAATTAAAATTAAATATAAAATTGTTATGCAAATATTCTTTGTTTTTTTTGATTGCCAACATAAATCCGAAGTTTACTACGTACCGTCATCAGTTCGTGCGTACATGCATGTGTGTTTAAGATGAAAGATCAAAGATCATCCATCCCTCTCGTTCAACTCGTAATATTTGAACGATGACGCCTGAACACATTTTATGTAATTAAATCAACTGTAAATAGTTTTGATTTGTACTTATTTTCCTTGTACACAGCACAAAATTATAATTTTCAATCCAATTAAAAAATACTGATAAGCTTAGATTTTGTACTTATAATAATGACCATCATGGATCTCCGCAATAGATCCCAGACCAACCGCATTCATTATATTAAAATACAATATGTACAACATATACATGTGATTTAATAAGTATACTCTACACGTACATATATAATACCTATATTATAAATTGCGTCTTATCAACAGCAGACTAATTTTAATTTAATAATAATAGCCTATTCACTTTACTTCTAAAATTATATTCGAAAATGACGCTGAGCTTTAACAATATAGTACAATATTGCATAGGGAAAATCCACAAGATCCATGTTTTTTCATAGGTCAATATTATTTATGCTTTTACTCAAAGAGCGAACACTAATTTGAAATAAAATTACGTCATTAAACTGAAATCAAATGTTTCTGACTGATAACCATAATATTAAAGATTAAAATACATTATACAGTTTATTAGCGAATGAATGAAATATTTATTTCAATGATATTTTAATAATTAATCAACAATTTTAAAATCAATGTCATAGTTGAAAGATGGACACATAAGAATATTTTGAATACCAAAACTGCACAATTCAATTATTGTTAAAGAATAATTTGTCTATCAAGTAAAAAGAGATTTACGTACAATGAATTGATGCAATTAATAAAAATCATAAAATTTCATGTATTAGTCTCAAGTGACACGAGCACAAATATGATGAAATGTCAAATCGAAATGATTCATTTAAGCAATTATTTAATAATACACTACCTTTTCCGTTTAAATAACATTTTCAAAGCTAATAAAGATATTTTTAATTTTAGAATTAAATGAAATATTAGTAGTACATAATTTATAACTTTCATAATAACCACAAAACCACATTTTCAATAAAAATTGTCTCATAGTATTATTTTTTAAACTATTTAACTTTTACTTAGTATTTAAGAATGAATTCAATATATAATAATTAATATGATAATAATTCATAATTAGTAGGTTAAATATTTAATAAAATCATTGGTTTTTAGATAATAGTGAATAAATAACGTACAATTATTAAATTATTCTTGCTTCAAAATAAATAAGTTTTTAACTATAGTTTATATTTTTACATTTACAAAACCTTTCAGTCATTTTCTAGTATTTTCATGCTAAATTATACATATAATATGTATTAAAATAATATTATTTATAGTCAAATAATATTATTAACATTTTTATTTTTTATATAATTATACAAATATATTTACCGCGTATAAAAATATGATATTTAACATTGGTTGTAAAAATATTAATAAAAATTAATAATAATATATTAAACTCAATACACATGAATCATTATTCTTCATTTTGGCCAATTACATGATTAAAATGTTGATACATCAACGTTCATATTTTTATTAAATTCTCAATTTTAATTTCTCAATCCAATAATTTTATATCACTCGTCAATATCAATTGTCAGGTCAAAAAATCATTATTATACGTTTTAGATTAGAAATGAGGTGGTTAATCTCATGCTAAATATCAATACAAGTTTGATACTTAAGACTAAGTCGTTTTGTACTTTAAAAATAAATAGTTACGAAAAGTTATAATTATGATTTATTACAACTTAGTATGCTACACTTTATATGCCTTTTATACGGTAACAGTCAACATGGTTTTATAAATGCCCTTTGAGAAAATATTTTATTTTATTCGCACAATTCTTGAACATTATTTTTTTGGTAACATGTACTCAATTGTTCAAACAATTAGCTTTAACATGTTACAGGGAGTGTTATTAGTTATTAGTGTTATTACTCATTATAAATGCCGCTTTTATTTGTAATCGCACCCGAACATTTGAACTCTCTTATCTATAACGATGGTCTACGTTTGAAAATTATTGACGTCATGGTTATACTTTTACCATGATATTTAACTTTAACGTGTGTAGTAGTCACTAGTCAGTGTTGTAGTTGTCCAATGTATGAGAAAATATACATACAAATATATAATGAAGAAACTAAAAGTTATTATGTTACATATCCGTATAAGGTAACCGATTATTAAACCACATTGTCTTTAATATTTTTAATAGTTTTATTACAAGCATTGAGTGAATACCTGCGATTCACAAAATATATTTTCTGTTTTCCACGGACACTCGTTGGTTTTGTGATTAAAAATAGAAACTCATACGAAATTTCACCAAAAACCCATACCAAAATAAGCTACAATCGCGGTCGTCGTCATTTTAATGACATCAAACCTTAATTTCAAGACATACGAAGAAAATATTTATATACATTTAACTGTTACGTGAATTAATGTTATGTTGAGTGAATTTTTGAAATTAAAAGTCTGATTCCGAGACATAAATTACTATTATTAATATACATTAAAGCGTTTTAAAATTCGATTTTAGTTCAGTAGATTTTGATATTAAAAACAAATATTATTGTTAATACACCTACATTTAAAATTAAGACACTTATAACATGGATACTTGAAAACGTACACGTCATATAGAAAATCTATGGTTAATAATGTTAATATACAAATAAATGTTTAGTTACGGAATTTGCCCTACAAATACTGTCAATAACGAATTTATGTTGTTTTTATTGATACAATATAATATTTTTTCTCTTTCCCCTTCTCACTGAAAATGGTCCATGAACTTTGCACCGAGCCGGCGATAAGCTAGTTTGCGACTGCACACAGCAGTACAGCCATAGATGAGACTCGAATGAAACTAAATAAAAAAATTCTCTTATCTTCGCGAACCTTTAACCGCAGTTATCTCTGAGCTCGTTAAAAATCCATCGAATTGCTTCATCGTGCAGGCAAACAAAATGAAAACCAACGAGAGCGGAATATGTACTGTTTGACGAGACACGAGAATATTATACGATTAAAACGCACACAAATATTATGACCGGCAAAATGAAAAAAAAAAAATCAAAACTTGCCTTTGTCTTCGCCTTATAATGGCAAGTAGCAGGCGAGAGAGGACACATAATATTATATGATTGTTGATGGATATAGTATACATGTACGCGAGGACCGCAATACCACGCGGCAAAACCGAACGAGCAAAGTATACTAAAACGACTTTTTGTTCTACAAAATACTCGAACAAAATAGTACACATTAATACGTTATTATTTTATCTTATCGGTGTGTGTATAAGTGAATGTTTGTCGGAGGATAAGGCTCTTTTTATTATTATTATTACAACTACTATGGGCGGCCCCAGACTGATACGACGAAACACAATGTGGAAACGTCATGATTACGCGCTATCAACTTCTCTCGATGATAAACACACCAATGCACTATGCCAAGATCAGTGGCAAAACGTTTTGTGTCACCTATCGATCGATCGATCGGTCGGTCACCCAAGATTCACTTGAACCTGGTCAGTGAACTTGCCACGGTGGAATCTTGAGGAAATTAACGCAACAGAAGCCATTAAGGCAGACATTCCCTCTAATAGCCAACCTTGACTTTGAAATCGGTCATATCGACTAATTATTTAAACATCGGGTATTATCACTAACAAAAATTATTTCACGTCTACCCACTCACTCAGTACGATACAAACATTTTTTACGTTTTCTCAACGATTATTACAACAATCCAATAAAAATCACAATTTGGCTGGATAAAAAAGTAATTTAACACGGCTGGTGCGGCTTAAGAATAATACTGATGATTTTCGAATTAACATGGTACTATTTTATCAAATAATCATATTCACTCAATAATTTTACTAGTATGAAGAGGCCGCTTTGGGGTTGATTATAATTTATAGTTTACAAGAATTACATAATATTACTAATATACAAAAAACTACAGAATATAAAATTAATATAAAATTATAAAATGTATTCATAATTACAGGGTATCTAGAACGACCAACACAGATATCAACCGTTGAGTAATTCAATAATTTGTTAGTTTTAAAAGAGCTAGTTAAAACCATTATTGATTTAATCAGAAAAATCCAACTACCTACGTTAAAGAATTATAAATTCTTATAATTTTGAATTAATAATTGTTGTAAATTGTTCTACGCATAACCGCATTAAACGTAATATATTACCAGTTATTAATTATCTATTCAACGCATGATAAAAAATTGAATTAATAATCCTTATTTACCCTGGTAAAATCGAAAGTACGTAAACTACCTATATGATTTCGAAAGTCCGTAATTTCTCACAACTTGAAATGTCAAGCGTTTAAACGCAATCCATGCACGACAAGTAACGTAAAAATGTAGCTATTTCATGTATAAAATAATAATAAATATTTAAATATTTCATCATTATAATATTTAATATTATGATAGCCGCCGGTCCCAATGATAATCGAACGTGTGTAACCGAAAGAATTCAGATACAACAGCCAAACGATACTCAAAATATTTCAAAATGATACGAGTTACTTCATTAAGAAGTTGTAAAAAAATTCCGTCGACGACCGAGGGAATGAATTATGAAAGAAAATCGTTAAATTTGAATGTAATAATAATTTGAAAAAAAGAAAAAAATCAACACTGAGAACGCTGAACAACATTAACTTACCGAAAACCGAAATCAAAATGTTTGTGCACTTACCAAAAGCTCTCAAGTAAGTGGCGTCAGCATTATTGTTGGTTGGCATGTCGTCGTCGTCGTCGTCGTCGTATCGTCCGCGGTGCAGATAACGCCGGTCGAACACGGGAAGAGAGATAAGGCAGAAAAGCGCGTATTAAAAAAATAATAGTAATAATAATAATAATAATACTCTGTAATTTAGTTATCGTTTTTACTATTATCGTACTTATTATCAAACGCGAGGAGTCTAATGGGTAAAAACTTTCGATAAAAACACGTCACGCAGTACCTGCGAAACGATCAGTGCCCAGTGGCGAGTGTGTTCGCTCGTCGAGTTGTCGGCGGTCCGAGAGTGCGGCGCGCGCTAACAAGTAACGAGCTGTGTGTCGGTCCGTCGACAGGAGTGGTGAGAAGAAAAAAACCAGACGACGGGGGAAAAACAAACAAAACGAAAAAAAATTGTATTATTATTATTATTATTTTTATTATTTTTGGAGAGAAACGACCGGTTGATAATAATAATATGGTGTCCGTATAATAATAATAATACGATTTAAACGAAAAACGATATCTGCATTGCGTGTGTACAATACGGTGTACGGCGTTATTTATATTATAATTTATAATATTAATATTATACGAATGTTGTGCGATAAACCGCTGCGCGCGCCTACCACTACTGTCCGACACGGCGACGTCGGTGGAGGCGAGGCGGTGGCGGCGCGACTGCACGGACGGTGGGGAGTACGAGAATGAGTGAGAGAGAGAGAGAGCGAGAGAGAGAGTAACCGGCGCCCGAGAAGGACCACTGCTAGATGCAACGTAGCCGCGCGTGCGTGTGACAATGGTGTAGTGTCGAGTTTTTCGGATTTTCGGCGGAGGCGATACCGCGGAACCGCGAGTGGACTGCGCGCGGCGAGTAAAGTTGCCGATCGTGATTTTTGTGTCAACAATGGAACAACGCGGGTTTTTCCGCACACGCACATCAATCCGAATAAGCTGCGATCAAGCGACGAGTTTTTAAAACGACCAACAACAAAACATTGTAACAATCCCGCGACGGTTTTCGAGCGGTTGTTCTGCTGCTAAGACCCCCCCCCCTCATTAGATTTAACTTAGGGTACCCTTGGCATATCCCTAAATTACTTTCGGTTATCCCTACTAGACGTACATCGAACTAATAGTCTAGGGCTTAAAGTGAACACAATCTATAGGGGAGACAACTCAAGTCTCAAGTACCTAAGAAATGTTAAGCGTTCCGTGCAAATTTTTATAGAAGATGTACATACATACATGTCCGACCATGCGTATCAACTTGAAATTTTGTTTACTTGATTGAAGCTGAGTTTTTGATGAAAGTATATGCACTTAAAATATTTAATAATTATTAAAATATTCTTAAGTTTATTATTGTTTAAACATTTAAGAATGTATGTCGTATACTTCAAAAAACTCATAAGAACATAGATGGAATTTAGATATAAAAATGATTGCTTTAATAAGAGTGTTCTAGAGAATATTAAAATGGTTAAAGGAGACGCTCATTTGGGGTTGTCTGAGGTAGGGGGACTGAATCCCCTACGTACCTCCACATTAACCCTTGCTAATAGCGCTTGTACGTGCGTACAGGAAGCATAGAAATTGGTGCGGAAAAGTGAACCGGTTTTTTTTTATCGGACCTCCGTATACAACCGATGGCCCCTTCACCCGGCCACCCACCCACGGTTAGGCACTGCCCATTTCTACGTCGCCGATCCATTCACCACTCACGTGCGTCGCCGGGTCTTTGACGCAGCCACGTGCGTACTCTGAGCCAGCCGCCAAAAGTAACTTTACAAAACTTAGTATTTGCGTATCGCAGTCCAGAAACACTTTTTAGAATCTCTTTTTTGATTCCCATTAACGAAGATGTGCCATTAAAATTTGCGCGTTCATGCCGAACGTCGATACTCGCCTAGAGCGTGGTTATAGCTATACGCGGATCCAGAAATTTTAAAACTAATAGTGAAGGCATTACATCTAGAGATCTATGAACATATTTAATAGTCAATTATTTTGAATTGGAAAATATATTATTATTTGTCATTTATACTATGCTTTGTACAGTATTATATTATATGTTGTCATTTTATTTTTCCGAATTTATTTTTATGGGTACAAAAATATTCACAAATCCAGATTTTGTATAGGTACCAAGTAATAATACTTGGTAGTAAATAGTAATAAGAATAATTATTAACTAATAAATTATAATTATAACTATAACTATTGTGTATGAAATTATATTGTATAATCATTTTTACCTCATGTTTTCATTTGTTTGTATTTTTAATTTTATATTAGTTCTTTCATATAATATCTCTTACTGACTTTTTTTGTATTCCGAATAACATATAATTCTAATGAATTACTTTTTTCATATTAAGCGAGTAAAATTCAGTTGAGTTAATATTTAATTATAAATAAAGCTATTTTTAATAGCCATTCGATTAAAATTAACATGGCATCTCGATATCGATAAGATCACTAATATTAACAATAAATATTGACATTTGACAATCAGCTGAACAAATACATTTTATTTATTTATTTATAAGTTCTATTATAATATGACTAATATCATAATTTTGCAGTGGCGAAGCGTCATAGGAGACAATGAGACAACGTCTCCCTACTTAGAAATTAGAACATGAGACAAATAATTTTGTTTTATAAAATAATACAAATTTGAACGTCATTCATTATCATGTATGTTTTCATATTGTTGTAATTGTTAAAAACTTAAAATCAGTTTTTCGTTGTACAGTTATAGAATTCTTAAAATAGATTAGACGTGCGCGATAAGACCATGAGAACGAGCTGGCGATGCGGGTCATTCCAAAATCCAAATATGGTATTATACCTAATATCAAAGAGACGTTGCAACGAAATGTCTCCCAATAATAGGCAAGCGGGTACAGGGGGAATTTTAATATGAGCGGGGTTTACTATATACGCTATGAGACGTGTCTCGCCGTTCGTAATTGAGTGTTACCGCAATCATTATCGACGTCCCTGCGCCGTCGCGTTGATTATAATTTGTCTGGCCATCGTCCGGTACAAGTCGCGATAGGTACATGTTTATTTTATACGAGTTGTATATAATACAAGTATAGGTATATTACATTTTATTTTGTTTGTTTTAATAACCCTTATTTTTTATTAATTAAAGTAAGTTGAACGTTTTTAAGTATATTTTATTTTACTTTTAATTTGTTGAACATTTATTTCTTACCGTATTGATAAAATAAAAAAGGGGGGGAGTCAGGGTGTATTAGGGCCATTTTTTTTCAATGTCTTCTCAACCAAAAACTCACGCCTCGCCACTGATTATAATCTAACCGCCTGACACAAATTAATACATGCAAAATTATGAATTGGAGATTTTTCACTTAACTTAAAATTGAATTTTGTTCAACACTTTTAAAATACCTACGAAACAGAAATATACTCTGGCCTTTATACATTTTTGTGGCTAATCCAAATCGAATTTTTATCTTGAGGACGAAAGATTTATTTGACGAATCCATTTTGCTTTGTCAAATGGACGAACAGTTTCCTGGTTTTTTACTACTTATGCGTAGACGAACCATTATTTACGTACTTTCTACAGTATTCCGATATCATGAAATTGAAATCTTATTGATGAGCACATAATTTTTTTCTTATTTGTTTGTATAATTGTATCTATACATACATTTGTGGTTTATACAAATTAACCATCACTAGCACAAATAATAGCAGAGTATATTTTTATAAAAAAAAGAGGTTGACAATTACATTATCATTATTCATTACCATGTATATAGTATGGGAAATAATAACTCATTACTCATTAATTTTCTTTTGAAAAATATAAAAATACGTAGCATCAACAATATTTGAGAACTTTTATACAGTTTTTTAAATATACAGTGCCTCAACGGTACAATTATAATATGATACACAGTGATACAGGTGAAAAAATTACCTTTTGTAAATGTAAAATGAAAATAATCTCGCGCCTCGTGGGTGCCGCGGCCGACAGCTGTAAAAGTGTAAACTGAGTAAGTACCTCTGACAAGAGTACAACTCATCTCATACCGGAGTCTACACTCTGCAGACTGGCTCATTCTTATCAAATTTTAATTATCTCGAAAAATAGATATAAAACGTATATTATAGCACCGTATTCGTATGTATCACTAATTCTAATTTCCTTCAACATCGATATAGTTAAATACTTCTTTGGAATTAAATAAAATTTCATATCCACAATTGAAAACCAAAGACTTATTTAAAATGCCCTTCGTCCATAATAACTATACCATCATGGCAACACGGACTTGTTTGGCAAGTTTTTCGTCACAAACGAGCAAACGGCTCCTATATATTTGAATAACAGAAAATACTAGACTTATAAGTATTTCGTTTCCAACATGCTAACTGAGAAACCTATAGGAACTCCGCCTCCAATATGTTTATATTTTTTAAGTAAAAAAATTAATTTTATATCTATATCAGCAAATTTGTTAACCAATATTTAATGAACGTAAGTGTAATACATGTAATCAATTACATAATATATGATACATTACAAAATTCTTATTATTAATTGGTCTTAAAGGGGTTAAAAACTAAGTGAGTATAAGATTATTCCACGAATCACGTTCATGCCTAATTAGTTTATATTAGTTACCTGTTTCATAATACTTAAGTAGATACATAAGACATATTCTAATAACATTTAATTATATTTTTAGCGTAACGATTAATTTATAATCTCAGGAAATATTATTTTCAATATTCAATCAGACAATTGATGTATAATTTTTTACATTTTCGTCAAATTGAAAACTGTTTAAGGAGTTTAACAAAACTACTGAAGAAATTAGTTTTTGATTTTTGAATGCCATTTTAAGTATAGATAATATATAACCCAGAAGAGACTTATTATAATTAACAAAATTATTATATGAGATTCGTCCATAAAACGTGAATCAATATATCATATTTTACTAATTGCACGAAACAACTACTCAAAACCTCTACATCTATCGGTTTCAACTAACTTCTCTCAATTTTTTTCTTTTAAAAATTAAATACATAATATAATTTCCATATTAATTAGGTAGGCATTACATATGTTTAGAGCTTGTTGACATCTTCTGACATTAATTTTTACGTTCATTAAGAAGGTGGTATGGTCCCATGAAGTTATGTCTATACAAGCACCTAATAAATTGTAATATGATAAAAAATTAAAATCACTATTTTATCATAATTCATAATACCCAAGATGCTAATAAATATTTCAAATAATTTGAATTTAATTATTTTTATATAATTTCAATGATTACATAGGTATAGCGTGAAGTTGTAGGGGAAAAAAGAAAAACCTAAACTCGTCAACATTGTCGGATACTAACTGCTCAACTATCCTCTTATAGTATGAAATATAAAATATTTATAGTAATCACTTATCAGGGAATAAATTACTACAATATTATGCGGTTATTGCATGTTAAAATATAAATGAGTAGTATCGTATTAACAGGTGTTTTGTTTAAATCTTAAACGTTTGAATACATTGTGCCATAAGGCCTAGTAATTTAAACAAAATAATAAGTTTGGAATACAATTTTTAATGTAGTAAAAACATCTGTTTCATTTTAAACATATAATATATTAGATTATATTTGCACTATGCGTTATAATTGTTTATTTTCAAAACATGACAACTTAAATTGATATTTTTGTGCACTGTTTAATTTATCAAAAGCTTCAAAACTAATAAAAAAAATATGTTTCTTCTTCTATATTGTAATTTATAGACGGAAAACATTAATGACTATAGTAGTATGATATTAAGTAAATAAATAAATGATATAAATTATGAACAACTTTGTAGCTGATTGCAGGAATACAATTATTTTTATTCAATTTCAATGTTTAATTTCATAAAAAACATTTATTTCCAATTTAAAATATAATATATTACATATATAATATTAAACCATATTATAATTATTTAGAACTCTGTATAACTGATTATTATTTTCAATTAATTCAAAGTTGAATTGTATATGGTTATTAATCTATTTTCCTTAAAATAAACTAAACGTGATAACAATTTATGTTTTTACATTATCATTGTACTTTGTTGGTACATTTAATTTATAATTACAGTATATAAAATCAAACAATTATTTATTTTGAGTTTATTTGTTGATTTCATTGTTTAATGATTTCATAAAAAAGGTTATAATTTATTGCCATGTTATCAATTCAAATACAAACTTATTGGAGTAATAATTTGTAATTTGTATTTATCTGATTATAAATCTTTGTTTAGGTTACTATCATAAGCTCATAACCCTACCTATAAAGTACACCTACATTCTAATTTCCAACTGTTTAATTATTAAAATGTATGATTAGACCTTAGACAACATTATTTTATCATAGATTAAAGTGAAATATAACTGTCTGTATTATGTTGTACAAAAAATCTTTACATCTGTGCACTAATATGGAATTAATAAAATATTGAGATGTTGATTTTATTCAAAAAAGTTACGTAGTATACGCTACAATCCTGCATATAAATTAAAAATTTGTTAATAAACTTGTATAATAGACAGTGGGAGACTTATATAAGGAAGTGTTTAAAAAGTCAACTTACCTGTAGTATTTATAATAAATCAGTATGTGCCTAATCTACATTTAACTATAACCAAGGACTAAGTTTTATCTGCATCAATAATTTCTACATTCCTTGTTAAAAATATAACTTTTAATCTAATTAATTACCGTAATCTAGTAGAGACGTTTCGCAGAGTACTGTAAAGGAAATTATAAAAATATATTACTCTATTCTATCAAAGAGCTCATCTTCTATAGTTAGTTGATGATCTTTAGTTGATGGATGACACGGTTAATGAACGGTTAGATGTGAGAAAAGTAGAACTTCTTATTTATACAATTCATTTCGATTTCTTAAATATTTTTAATTTGAATTAAATATTATAATTTTTATCAGAAAATTGTACATGATATGGTATAGGTATTTAAAGTAAGTTTCATAAGCTTAAAATATATATACAACAATAATTAATTTGAAATGTATTATTAGTTTAAATATATATCAATATTATAATATATATTATTTATTATTATTATATTTATTAGTTACAGTTGTTACTAGTAAATTCAAGGTTGTCAACTATTTAATTTAGAAAATAGGAACATTTTTTCAATACAAGAAAATTGTTTTCTTATTATAGTATGATAATTTTGAACCATGTAATAATAATATCCTACTATAACAATACAACACACATATTTGTATAAACTTTAATAGTAAATAAGTAGTATAAGGCATAAGAACTTAATTATATATATTTCATGAAGACTACAATAGCATTTTAGAATTTTACCTTTTTCGGCGGAGTATTTTGTTCTTCGGAGTCACTATATCTATGGCACTTATTTATTCACTCGGTCATTTGCAATCGGTTGGATAACGATTTTGGATAATATTTTATCGACATTTTTTACAAATTTGGAAAATAATCAACTATTATAATAATTTCTTAATGTTTCGGGGAGAATCCGTCCCGCCACAACATTGATCGGGACACGGAAAAACACATACAAATCGTGAAAGTCCCGCTAAAATCAAGACAGGTGCCAACACTAGTAACCCTGCTTGGCTGCTTGTAATGTATACAATATGTATGAATTATATGAATGAAATGAATGTTGTGAGTCTAGTATAAGAGTATAGACTATATTATTTTTATATAATAATCTGTAAGTGGAAAGCAAAATGTAAAGAATGTAAATGTAATTTGACATTTTCGTAATTTTTGATGTTACATTTTATTAACTACTACACGAGTTCAATTAAAAATCGTAACCAGAAACCCTTGTTGGTATAAATTATCAGTGGACCATTAATGTGTCTACCTACTTAAATAGCTATAGCAATAGTAGAAAATAGAAAATCACAATACCTATCACTATAAGGGTACCTAAACGTCCTATGTGGAATTTTGATATTTTTATCGTAACCCACAATATCCGCCTTACGACCGACTGTAAGGACGCACACTATAATATTACTATTAGTATTATTATTACTATTATATTATGATGGTATATTATATTTTATTACAATAAACTATAAAAATTAATATTCCAAGAGTAATAATAAAATATATAATATTACACTTTATATCTACTTAATGTTGTTTTAATAACCCGGTATAAAAATAAACAATTCCAATAACTGTTATTGAAGGAAAAGATGATCCGAGATTCGAATTTTGTGTGTAAAACGATGATAAAAGAAATTTTACAAGTATATTTTAATTTTAACTATTATAATATTAATTTTTCCTTTTCTTTTGTAATTTTTTTATAAAATAATAAAATATATTATATAATATAAATTAATTTGTTGTAAAACCATATTGTGGTATGTCACCGGTATTATTCTACTATAATCCTTACCTTGGACCACCGCCATCGGAATGTCGCTTTTTGTATTTGGTCTTAAAAAAATGTATACGATTTACGAATTAAAAAAAATTCTATGGGCTCAAAATGTTCCCTAGTGATAGGTCGCAGAAAAATGTTTTATTATTTTTGAGGTCTGCGGTAGCGGTCTTCCGAATTTGTCGTCTTCAGAAGCGTCTTGCAATAATATTGCAAAACGTTTCCGCAGCACGTTATACGATTATATGGTACATAACTATTCTGTGTCAGTGTGCTGTGTAGTCACGGGATGTAATTATTAAATAATCTAGGCACTAATTTGATGTACCCTGTTAGATATTTATTTGTTAGAACTGTGGACCATGCTACTGGCTAATTAACATTGTATTTTTACGCCGGAGGTGCTTATAGTAGAATTATAAGGTATATTTAATTTCCCAAGTTCGAACTTTTTTGTCTTTCGGTTCAGCCCTCAGGCGTTTATGTTACATACTTGGGTACACAGTATATCAAAGTGACAATAACTGTTATTAAACATTGAAAAGGCTTATTTATTTCAAAATAATAATTGCCATCATTGATATCGAACTGTACATTGTTTATATTAAAAACGAATACAATCAAAAATTGATTAGATATTGGTAAAACTAACTAATATAAAAATTAAAAATTTAAGTATCACCAAAATTATGAAATTAATATTTATTTAAATACATGGTATGTATAATGTGGGTGCACTTGGTTATTTTAATGATTACTGAACAGTGATTCTAATAATAACATTTAATTGATTAATTGAATATACGCATATAGCTCGTATTAGGCATTCATATTTCTCAAAAAGGTAAAGAAAAATACTCTACGAAAAGTCCTCCAAGTTCATATCATTGAATGGTAAACCATACAAACAATATTTAAATAATATTTATATACAGACCAACAACACTTAAGTACTTTAAGCTCAAAACATAATGTTATACTTTCAACGAATAACGAAAATTGATTCAGGGGATATGACATATTTTTGTTTTAATCCAAATCTAAAACGATTACACCCACCATTGATGATTAATCATTACGAATACAAATCAACGTCACTCCGGATAGCAGCCTATAGTACCCAGTGGCTAATGTTCAAATACATTTTATTGTGAATAACAGGAAAATCTATATATTATAATATATAGATTAATCAATTATAAATAACACATTTTTGTATAATTATGAGTGGATTAACACATTTATCATACAATTTTTAGTATAGTTTATAGTTTATACAATAAAGTTTTATATTATACAGTTTTAATAACATTTCGATGATGCAGTTATTATATTTGAATATTTTTTATATTATAATTATACTTACATTTATTATTATTTATTACTGTAGTCTATTTATCCAGTCTGCACTGTACACTATTTTTTTCAAAGGGTTTCACGCAATAAAGACACATTAGCCATCGACCACTAAGTTGTTATCGATGAAAACATGTTATAATGTTATAAATTCTTATTGATGAATATATTTTATTAAATAATATACTTATATGCATTATTACTATGATCAAAAGGCAAACTATTATACTTACATTTTAATTGTAAACTAGCGATTATAAAATTATGTTCATATTTCTGTTTATTATATATATGTTCATTAATAATCATTATTCATCATATATGTTTGTTGTTTATATATTTTATACATAAATAATAACTATTATTGTTATTGACTTGAAATTAAACATCTTATTATAATACTACTTTGTATTTACCCATGTTGTAAGAATGTAAGATGGGTTACACTACATGGTGTAAAAATTTAAAACGTCACAAAATCATAATCTGTATAGACACTAACTAGACAATCTGTTATCTGTATCCAGTACACCTAGTATTATAAAAAAACGACATCTCATTGTAATATTGTTTCTTTGTATAACACAATAGATATGTGTTTATTTATTAATGAACACATCAAAGTTCGAAATATAATTTTTCTACTTTATTTTTATGAGATCAAAATTATATTCTGTGCATTGTGACTTTTCTTTAAATGCATGTATTACAAAATATGCTTGATTCTTTACATATTATTGGCGTTTTAGACTTAAATAAACCCAAAAAATGATAAAATTTAAATAACTAAGAGAGATTATACATTTTTAAACAAAAACAATTAATATTATTATAGCAATACATTCGTTGTTATTTTTAAAAATATAAATAATTTAACAAATTAGACACGCTAATTATGTTGGTAACAATATGTTTAACCACAAATAAATATTATATCTAAACATCTTAATAATGTAAAAACAAGTAAAAAATAAACAAAATAATCAATGTTCATATTATACAACAGGATACAATATTAAAATATTTTTCAACAAGGTATTAATAAAATTTTTATACATGATTTAGCACCTTATATATCACAGATAAATACATCATATTTTGTTAATCTATAAATGTATAATATCACCCTACATAAAATACTAAATCTATAATATCATATTTATCTGATTTATTTGCGCATCTTTTTATAAGATGACTAACTCAACTATATAAATATGTACCTAAACTTATTGACTTCGAGATTGATGTTGTTTCTATTTTATTACTTATATTTAAGTATAAATATTATCTTCCATATGAAAGAAATAAACAATAATTTTACTATAAATACTATCAATATGTATTAGATATTCTTATGAAGTATTATTATAAATTATTATTTAATTGCTTACAATTAGGTACAATTAGAAACAAACAAGATTCTTTATTTAAAATCTTTTGAATTTTAACTTATTTAATAATTTATTGTACGTATTATTAAAAAGCATAGAATTTTAAACGGTATGTAAAATATAACATAATATTTATCATCATTTTGCTGTGAAAATTATATTTTAATTAAAAAAATATATAACAAAAAAATTCAAATATGCGTATTTTATATTAATTTAAGCAATGTAATATTGTTTTCTACGTGTAATAGTATAAATTTAATAAGATATTTAGCTTACATTTTACAACCAATATCGTATAGTTGATTTATTCCTGGGATATTGTAAAGTAAACTGATTACAATATTGAGAATGGTTTTTAAAATGGAACACAAGATTATTACATTTAGTTTCACTACTTCATGCCACCATTATAATGGTTGTAGAAACCGTATAATGTGAGTAAATGGATAATTCGATAATAACGTCTTATTATTCTCATTATTTTTATGATTGGTAAAAATTGTCGTTCTTTTTGATCCACAATGTAAAACAACATTTACATTTTAAATAGTTCGATTTCGATTTTTGAATGTGCGATAAATATATATTATAAATTATAATGGTTAAGTGTGATTGAACAATATTACTTATGACAGATATTATGCTCGCATTTTGTTTACACTTCAAAATAATTTAGTTGATGTTTTATCTCTTGCCAATATATGTTTTCCATTTTATAATTAAAAATGAAAACACACACGCACGCTACACGCACAACAATATGACCACGCGTTACCCCGAATACATTATTAAATTATGTACTTTTCAGTTTGATCGTTGATTTTAATTCGTTTCTAAACACTTGGATATTCACTTTCACACTCATCCGTGCACAGAGTCCTAAGAATTATTTAAATATAATTCACTCGTATAGAAACAACACACTCGTAAAGTAATATTATAGTAGGTGGACGATTCAAGTAACTTGGCTATTGACGCCGTTATCCACGACATCACCAGGTAAATGATGTTTCCAGCTCCTAAACAAATACCGCGTGAATTTCCTCAGCTGTCTAAATTTACAATACGTGGCTCCTTGGGCAGACTCCAGTTGTTGCGTTTGTATCAGGAATCCTTTTTCTTTGAATGTCTTTTCCAAGCGTTCCCTTGCCAATGACTTTTTGCTCTTGCGTTTCGAATCTTTTGACTGAAGATTTATTGTTTCCTGGAGAGTCGACCCCGTGGAACCAGGTACTTGAAAATCGCTAATTGACGATATTTGATCTCTGACGCATAGGTTCAAAGGTTCTTCTACTACGGTGGTACCATAGTTTTTGTAAATCAAATGACATATATCAGCCTGTAACATAATTAAAATACACGATAAGAATACTGTACTGTTCTCAAATATTGTAATTTATTTGGCTATTCGTAGATTGTGGATATATGGGGTTATAATTTTTATTCATAAGCTCACGGGGAATTAATTTTTAAGATTTATTTTCAATCATAACATACAAATTATAAGTATTTTCCGTGACTTTGGTAAATCCGCAATTGAATACAAATATTAATGATAAACTCAAAACAACATAAAGTTAACTGTTTATTAAAAAAATGCTCGAAAATTATCTCGTACATAATCCTTTTAGATAAGTATGCATATAATAGGAAAATTGATAGTGTAATGAATACGGATTCAAACAAAATAAATAAACAAAATAACAAAATCAAACGTTGAATGAAATAAAAACCAATCTTATTGTGGTCCTCAAATTTATCTGTCGATGGATCACTTTGCACATTCTTATGTTTTTCTTTTTTACCTTTTTTGGTTTGCGTCCCCTTCGCGGTTTTGCATTGTCTAATGTCATCTCTCCCATGTACGGCAAGTCATCAAAACGGACGCTAGTTTGAGCTTCTGGAGGGAGTTTAGATTTGACGTTCCCCGTAAAAGAGACGGGTGTAGGTGCAGGTGAAGGTGCGATCCCTGGAGATGGCTGAGGAGACATCATCGATGCCTCATAGTGGTTCAAATACTCCGGAGGTAATGCTTGATGATGAAATTTAAGCTTCCATCGAGATTTTCTGCGACTTCTAAAAATTCAATGAACATTCATATCAAAAATTAAAGTGTAAGTGTTCTGTCAAAAAATAAAAAATAAATCCTTGTAGATTATTAATGATAATTTTTTGGACCTCAATGTAAGTATGTCAGTGATGTGACTGCTCTGTAATTTATTTTTAGTCAGTTTTAACGCTTGATAGGTTAGGTATGAGAAAACTTTTATTTTTATACCTGATTTTGAATTTGTTATAATATTGTGTTATATATTGTGCATGTAGGGTTTCTTATAATATATAATCTGAACGTATATACTATTTAAATATATATATATATATTTAAATAGTATATATAATATATAATATATAAAATATATAATATATATATATATATA